>JAZHYW010023351.1:0-37651 GCA_037355805.1 Ixodes ricinus
AAGTTGGCCAATGAACTAAAATATGTTAATTAACCTTTCATATTTTGCTGTTACGGGTCTGGTTGTAACTGCATTACTACACAGCAATTACTATTAAAGGGAAATCCAACTAAGAAACAAAAAAAAATGTAATGGTTTCCGCTATAATAATAAATAAAGTTTCCCGTTCTTTAAAACGATTCAAAACATTCGCGCAAAAAGCGCGCCGCAAGCCCTGCCTACAATGAGGGATAAAAGAGTGACGTAGTCGTTTCAGTGATGTCGCCAGGATATCGGCAGTGTGTCCTTTGTGTGTGCCCAGACGACAAAAGCGACGATGTGACTAAAACGACTGCGGCATTTTTTTTATTGTGCACAATTTGCGCAAAATTGTTTAGATCGGCGTAAAAACGTAAATATTTCTTAAATAATATTAAAAATGCAATAACGTTTTGGCATTTTTTAAATTGGTTTCGCCTCTAATTGTTATTTTCGTCCATACTGCAATTGCAACTTGACCACTAACACCAATAATACAAAAATATAATTAACAGATTCGAGCTATTCAATCAAATTTCCACGACGATTATCCGCTCATCTAATGTGAGCCGTGCCAATACCTCCTAGATAAGAAAGCCTCTAAGTGCTTTCCAGCGTCAGTAAAGAAGGCCACCATAGGCCAGAAATTGGACACGACTACGGCGTCACCGTTCGGCTGAGAGTCGGGTTCTCGTTGATTGGACACGAGTTCCAGATGAATGCTGACGCCGTAGGTCGTGTCCAATCTCTGGCCTACGGTGGCCTTCTTGACTGACGCAGGAAAACACTTAAGCTTTCTCATCTAGGAGGTGCTGGCCGTGCCTGATAAATAAATGGTGACGACGACACTCGTCTAAACTTCACTGATTTTTGTTTTGTTTCTTGGAGTTAAAATCAAACCCCCTGTGCAATACTCATTTCAGATACTGATATTATGACGACAGCAAACTTAAAAACAAGTAAGTTATTCTGTCATTAAACAACGGTCATAGATGAGTTGTGTATAAACAATAAACTCTTCAGAGGCTGCTTGTCTATAAACTCTTGTTTACGGTTGTCCTAAAATAATTTAAGAGTAAATGTGGCGTTATGATCTTGTTAAGCCTAGGGTGTTTGTGTGTGTGTGCGTGTTTTTCGCAGGCTGAGTAGGTTCAGTCTAGAGGTATTTTGAGTAGGTTTGAGTAGGTTATTGGGGTCTCGAGATCGATCATGACATGTTGTTATTGTTGAAGGGGTAAAAGGCTCGTTCACACACTCGCCTTTGAGTGCGCTTGAGCGCGTTGAGTTCCCATGCAACGAGATAACACGGAGCCTGGAGTACCAAGAGGGTCTAACTGCGCGATCGGGGTCACGTGGTTTTTGGGTCGCGGTTGCAATACGAGGCTGATAACGCAGCGCATGCGCACTTGAGACCGATCTCCGCGAGAGGCGTCCACCATGAAATTTCGAACTCTTCCCTTGGTCTGAGATGACCCCTCTTTAATCCAGCCCCCCCTCCCCCCCAGGGGCGTAGCCAGGTATATTCTTCGCAGGAGGGGGGGGGGGGGCGGGGGGGGGGGGAGGGGATGCACAGGTGGCTTTGATGTCATGACTTGGTGTGCGCAGGGGGAGAAATGAGGTCAATTTGCACGTGTATATTATAGGGTCGGCTGGATTCAGGGTTGAGGGGGAAAAGGGGTGTTTCAAACCCAATAAGCCTCACCTCTGGCTACGCCTCCCCCCCCCCCTCCCCCTCTTTATCTGCCCGAATTGTTCTGACGCCTCTGAGCGCTTCTTGCGAAAACCTTGTTGGTCGTACTGGAGCGTTCGTTGGCTGGTGTGAAACAATTCCCCGTGAAGAAGCGGATGAGCACGACCGACCCCGACGAGCTCTGACTTCAGAATCCAAAAGATCGGAAGATTGCAATGTTCCAGGCGTGTCTAGTTACTCTCTAACAAATTCATTATTCAAAGAGGACGCAAAGATGCACCAATCAGTCCATTTTTTTGTATTATTGTTTGTCTTTAAAAAACTGTTTTTAGCTGGTAGTGCTAATGTTGTGCGCTCAGTGGCGTCACTAAAGGAGTGAAGGAGACAAGCAGCCCCGTGTGCAGCGCTCAGGGGGTGCAGCTGGGCAGGGAAAGGAGGGGGGGGGGGTGTCGCGGTGGCCCACCGCCCCGGGTGCCGCTGATTGTAGTGACGCCGCTGTATGCTCTCGTTTGTTTTAGAAGGAAAGCACAATTACATTGGATATACAAGAAAAATTGCGAGCATGAAATATATCTAAAAAGGATAGCGAGCATTATGAAATACGCACCCGGATTTCCGCACCGCAAAAATATAAACTAGACTTTGCGGAGAGCTCAAACTCTATCAGAACGTCGTCCCAGCCGTTCGAGCAAGGTGACAAAGTTTCAGCACAAACTATTAACTTATTCAAAAGTTCTAAGCGATTTTCTGAAAATTTCAATAGAAAAATGGCGGCCCACGGAGCTCTCGAATACATGGAGCTTTATGGCGCCAGAAACCGAAAATGGGCGAAACTGGGCCCATTTTTCCATTGAAATTTTCAAAAATCACTTGTAACTTTTGAATAAGATAACGGTTGGTGCTGAAACTTTGGCATCTTGCTCCAACGGCTGGGGATACGTTCTGACGGAGATTGAGTTCTCCGCGATGTCTAGTGTATTTTGCGGTGCGAAAAGCGGGGTTAGGATTTCTCACAAACACCCGTTAAATCAAAGCACAATGCGCGTAGCACTAAAAAGCAATCCCCGGTTTTTTTCCCCCTACTTCTCTTCAAATCTGGAGGCTGTAATAAAAGACTGCTATGATGGCGGAAAGTGCTCACTTCGGAATAAAACCTAGCCCGTAAAATTCTGAGCTCGGCAAAAACCTTTCGAAATAAAGCTAAAGCACATTAATTGTAGATTTCGCGTTCGCGGTAACAGTGGGAGATTTTCGTGGATCGTTTCTGCGGTCCCGCAACGTTCTCCGCAACCCGGTACGACATCCGGGACTCTGAAAGGCAAGGCTGGCTCTGCGCATGCGCAGTAGTGGCGTATTTGTTCGGGAAAGCGTAGCGGAGGTAGGAAAGCGGTCCATTAAGACTCCATGGTGTCGCCCCGTGTGCATTGCACCTGATATGTCGCTACTAACGACCATCATTGTTCGGTCTACGTGGATCGATGAAGAAAGTGGTCTCACGTTTGTTCGTATTGCAGGGGTCAAATAACATGTAGGTTTTCCTCGTCCCGTACTGTCTTTCGGTTATTTCCGGAACACGCCGAAAACTGCTTTCCATAAAGACGTTCCCGGCCAGAACCGGTATGAAGAGGAATGCTACGAACATCTTGAGATCTTTGTCGATGGTACAAGGGTTCTCATAAGTTGTAACGAATGCTCCTCTCCTTGTATCTTTCGCTCTATATAACATGAGGACATCACGTGGGTAATTCGAATGAGCACCTGCAACAACAAAAAAAAAGTTGCGTTTTAATTTTTTGTTTGTGTAGGCTGAGGGAAAGAGATTGACCGGTGAACTTCCGTTTTTATGAAAACAATCATATTCCTGTGTAATTACTTTTTAAAAACATCTGCGGAATTTTTTTTTCATTTCTTTTTATCCTTCTCTGCACAAGTTTTTGACCCTACTCTAAAGTCAAAGACGTAATAGAATAGAATAGTTTATTTCAAACATACATGTGTCATACATGTGTCTGGGGGACTGCAGCAAAAAAAGGAAAAAAGCCCTCTTAATATCCGATTATCAGCTCGGCTAGGTGTATGTTACTTATGGGGTTTTATATCCCCCTACAAATGGTTGGCGGTGGCTCTGAGATAAATATTTCAATGAATATTAAAGTGCTTGTTTATTTCCTATTGAGTGTGGTAGGTCGTTGCAGTGACGCTTAAAACGGTGGTTACAGTACCGCGATTTTCCATTGCAGAGTTCGGTAACGGCTCCAGTAATGAAGACTACCTGTTGATTTTATGAAACATATGCAATCTAGAAAGTCTGGGGGGGGGGGGGGAGGGGGGGGGGTCAGGGAGGTGGGAAGATGTGGGGATTTGGACATGTATGGAAAACTTAGTCAGAGATGCGGCGAGCGTGCGCGATGCGATTGCGCTGCAAGGCTAAAACGTGAAAAAAAACACCAAAAAAACAGGACAGTTTGGTAATGGCAGTGTAAGCCGCCGAAGACCAGGCTCAAAATATAAACAGTCTCAACCATGATTCCGCCCTTTTCTCCGGACAAGTGGGGAGCGAAAATTTCACAAACTTATGTTACGTTTTATGTTGTTTGTGAAGAACTATAGTCGCTTTCCACACGCGCCAAATTGCAGCCGCCATTGCTGACCTTTAATTGTCTTTCCCAGATGAGGAGCCAGTCCAGCGGGCGTTGAAGAGCCTCCACAAAGGTCAGTGCTGTGGAGAGCGACGCAGTAGAACCTAAAATGGCAATAACCTACCCTGCTGTGATAATGATGAGGTGAAGCAAATGTAATCAGAGGAAACAAAAACTGAAGGTCGGTTACGGCGGCACCCATGCAGAGCTGCTGCAAAGCGTCTATGGCGTCGCCAAGAGGGAGGAGGAAGCTCTCGTTTTCAAGGCTAGTTTCCAATTTCTGAAAGACTTATAATGCTAACAGTATTTTGATGATGATGTCTTGTTAAAAAGATGTATAATAGCAAAACTGCACGAGGCCTTTTTTAATGTATGCTATTTTTCTTCTCCTTCCATGGTGACCGTCAATGGTGACCTTCAATGCTTACTTAAAATCACAAATTTGCAGCCCGAATATATTCCTGATTATACTTATTAAATCGTATTGATGAATTAAACCTGCAGTTAATGAAATTGTTTATATTCATGAATATTTTCAAAAGCAGGCGTGATGTTGGTAAATACTCTGCTGCAAGCGTAGCAATATTTTATATTCCAGATAGAACATGGGAGTTCTAATTTTGCTTAACAGGTAATTAAACTGCAGTAAAATATTTGATAAGGTGTTAAATCTCGGAGATATGCAAAAATATGCATAAATACTTTTTGTAACGTATTAATTTAAAGTGGACTCGCCGCTCTAGATTAATGCTTTAGCAGCCTAGCAATACTGTTAAGACCTCGAGACATGCAAACATGTAGACGAGGGTTTTTCTTAATTTATCCAATTATTATTACTTTGACAGCCTATCAGACCTTGTTGTTTTAGACGCATCTGCTTTATGATCATATAGAATAATGGCACCTAATAAATCGATATGTAATAAACCGACATGCATTAAAGGGATACTTCAACGAAATTTGAAATATTCCCGTCGTGTTCAAAAATAGGTTGAATATGATCCACAATATCCGTAAATGACAATCGCACGCTTGTATTTTGATCCTGGTGGCTGTATTTTTCGTTATAAACGGCCCATTCTGGCAAGCGCTCGGAGAAGGCCCAGCTTAGAGCACGTGACATCCAACGCAATCGTGACGTAGGTCGTCTCAAGGCGAGCAAAGCTACGGCGAGGCTGACGTCGAGAGGATGGCCTAGTCGTTCCAGCCACCGAAGCGGCTGCTTTTGTACGAATTTTGAGTGACGGGTTAATCTTCTATAATCTTGTAGGGGGACAATAGCGACTTCTGCGACACACAAAAGGGATTCTCGGGAAGAGGGGAGTTCCTCCTTCCCCCTTCTCTCGTCGTGGCCGGAGGCGAGACGACCTCCGTCACTAGCTGTCAAGGTTCCTAGACGAGCATTACAAACGAGGCGTTAGCGACATCCACCAGGTGCTCTTTGCTAATCGTTTAATTCGTTTTAAAATTCATTTTCGAGACTTTTTTAACGAGATATTGGTATGCTCCATGTGATACTGCTCCTTTGAACAGATATAGACCAAAAAATGAGCGCCGAAATTTCGTTGTAGTATCCCTTTAAGACTCGTTCACACTGCCCATCAGCCTTGATGTGTTATGGGACCCTGTTAGCCCTTCAAACCCTTTAGACCCATCAGCCCTTTAGACCCATCAACCCTTTAGACCCGTCAACCCTTTAGACCCGTCAACCCTTAGACCCATAAACCCTTTAGATCCAACAACCCTTTAGATCCACCAACCCTTTAGACCCATTAGCCCCTCAGAAATTGAATTCTCTATACTCCGATTCATAATTAGTGTACAACACTGTCAAGGCTACTGACACGCGCATGTGGCTTCATCAAGTGCAAAGGCAAAGGTACGCATCCAAGTCATCTCTTTGGTCGTCAAACGACGGCATTAGCTTATGGGGAATGAGGTACTGTGACGCAGTAACTCCTTGGGGTCCTTCACCACCGCCCGCACCATGCCTGTCACTTGCCGACCCCTCGGCCTCAATCACCCTAAGCTTAAGCTGGAGCGTTCTCTCCGTTCTTTCCTCCAGTTCCGCTTTCTGTCGGAGAGCTTCTCGTTCGGCACTCTGTCCTCTCTTTGCCGAGCTCGTTCCTGATCAACCCATGTTCGTAATTCTGTTCCTGTCGCGGACGCCAGTTATTGTCAAGTTCTTAATGGTAAAAAGAAAGGAAACTGAGAGGTCCGTCTGATTTTTGATATCAAAGAAATATATTTGCACCCAGTTGTTCCACTTTCTGAATCCCCGCAAAGAAAAAGAAAAAGGAAACTTATGAGCAAATAAATAAAAGAAAAGGGCGTTCATCCAAAGTTCGACTTGACAAGGTTGGCACTGGTTTACGCTGGTGGTAGAAGCCGGTCGCTTGCCAGCTGCCGGCGTACCGATGGTGACCAGTCAACCGGTTGTTGGGATGGCTTTGCCAGTTCGCTCTTGAGCTAGGCTTGCCGTTCAGAGTTGACGGTGAGGACAGGTCGGCAGACTTCTATGGATGACAGCTTCGCCGGTGTATTCCGGAGCCAAGCTTTTCCGAATGCGTCCGCTTTCGCCCTGAATCTCCTCGTTCCCCTCGACTTCCTTTTCTTTCCTCCCCTTTTATCCTTGTCTCCTTTCATTTTCTTCCTCTTTTTGTCGCCGTATTGATCACATCATTACAACACGCAGTCATAATTTTTGCTTAGCATTTTAAGCACTAAAAATGTTGAATTAGAAATTGCATACAAATACAACTGGCAGGCTACAGTTTTTCTTAAGGCCGGTTCAGACACTTGCGTTTGAGTGCGTTTGACTGCGTTGCGTCGAGAACCGAAAGCGATTCACCGGCACATCTGTGCTTCGTATGAAGCGTGGAATCCAATTCGAGGAATCATCTTGGCACGCGATATAAGCAGCAGGGATGTGCTGGTTTCTCACAGCAGCAACGCAGTCAAACGCAGTCAAACGCAACTGTCTGAACCAGGCTTTACTTCAACAAACTTCTGCGAGTTGCTTGTAATTGTTTGACGGGTGTGTTTGAAGGCCCCACAGACATTTCAAAAAACCTCTTAGAACTTTCTAAAGGGCATTTTAAACCCTTTAAGAAAGATTCTGATGTGGCCCAGAACGGATCAAGGAATCTTAAAGGGTCCTTCAAACCTTTTCAGAAATCTTTGAAGTCTCCCTTAGACCTTTCAAAATGTTTTGACGGGCCCTTTAGACTTTCTTAAAGGGTACGTCAAACCCATCAAAACGTTTTGATGAGCCCTTTAGACTCCCTTAAAGGGGCGGTGCAACGATATTCAATTAGAATGTTTTTCACTTTACATGAGCTTACTGGCACTAGTGGGACCCAAGGATACTCGCACGCAACGCCACTGACCAAGAAACTCCTTTGTTGCGCTGTAATTTCGAGGACAAAACCTAGTGTTTTCATTCAATCTCTCCTTCGCAAAACCTGATGACGTAGCTGGGCGGTAGCAGTACCGCCGAGTGACGATATTTGAATGCGGCTCATAGATTGGACCCGAGCATGGCGTGGACACTCGATTTGGGCTCGTGATAATCGATAGCTCGAGAAGCATTCGGGTAGGGTCCTGTGTCCAATCGCTGCAATGACGACAGCAGCCGAACCATAACAATGTCTAGAACTCAGCGCGTGTCCTGTGCCTTGCCAACCCCAGCGCGTGGCTATGATCAACATTGGCGGCATATAAACGGCTCCAGATCACGTGGCCGCTTGTTCTGGCTGCGAGTTGAGGGGGTGAACGCTGCTCGTTTTTCTTTATTTTTTTCTGCGACTTCAATTGCGTGTGGTGAAAAACGAACAGGTATTTCACAGGTCATTAACGTCAGGGATCCGTTCTAAGCTGTATTTGCGCAAAATACAAAAGTCGTTGCATCGCCCCTTTAGGGGTACGTCGAACCAGTTAAAATTTTTGAAGGCCTCCCTCAAAGCCTTTTTAAAAGGTTTTGAGCGCCTTTTAGACTTATTTTTAATAGGGAAATTTGATTACGTTAAGAATGCTTGCGTCGAGCTGTTGCAATGGCGACACTTACGACGAGCCAATGAGAAGGCTTTGTGTTGCACGACGCAACGCAGCGCAACGCAGTCAACGCAACTGCGTGATCGAGCCCTTTACTATATATATTAGACTTCCTTTGTGTTTGGCACCCTATTTATTAAATTACGTAGGGCCTAAATAATCTTTAAAAATATATTTTGATGCTTTGTTGTGCCACCTGGAGGGAGACCAACAAACTGCCGATTCCTAACGTTAAAAAAATCGCCGGGAGTGACGCTGAAGCCTCTATCATCATCATTGTAATTTGTTTTCTTTTTAGCTCGGCAAGCCCGAAATGCGCGCACGGGTTACTGATAACTGATGGCTTCACGCACTGAGTCTGTTTGATAAATTTGATATATTTGTATGAGTATGGATTGGTGTTAGTCATCATAGTCCCTGTAGAATGGACATAACACATTGTGCTTTAGTTCCCTAAAGACAACACAATGGTGTGAACCTGCTTTGATCACGATCACGATTACAAGCTACAAGTTTCGAAGAGTCGTGTAGCTTCATCAGCTTCATTTCTTCCCGAGTAGCAGTGCATCTTAAATTTGTCTAACCACCAAGTCCTCAGCCAACTAAGCGAATGTGCTTTCGCAACTTAGGCTTATTATGACGGGCAAGAAGGTGAGGTGAGGAGGTCGCTTGCTTTCCTAGTGACTGAGGTCGGTCACGCGCTTCATGCCTCATCTGTCACTATTACCATACGGTGCAATATATAACATGGCAGCAGAGCCCTTACGCCAAAGACAAGGTAATAAATCGGAAACTGAGTTCTAAATAAAATAAAGCGGGCAAGCAATATTCGAAAATTGAAACGGGTCGTGTTTTTATTTCCGACTAAACAATACCTCTACAGAGAGGGACGCTCAATCTGCCCACACTCAATAGCATTTTCTTCTATTCTAGCCTCGCAGTGCAAGGCGGCGCTGTTTCCAGCATTCCTCTTGTGCTGTTCTTTATGGGCAACTAAAAAACGTTCCTGCCGTTTCCATTCTCTGCAAACCGTCCATAAAAAAAAAAAATTAGCTTAGGAATATTTACGATGCAGGGTCCCAATATGGGCTTCCAACTATGACAGGGATAAAAACTCCTGATGATTCTTTCAATTTTCAGCAAGACCCCGAATAGCGAAAAAACTGGGTAAAAATATCAGGTATAGATCAATTACGGAGTTCCTTTCATCATGTACTGAAGCATCTTCTGTACAGTCATAACTTCTTTAAACGCGTGCCGGCCTGCACTTCGACGTTGATACACACCACGTCGTCGTCTTAACTTATCATCATTACGTTTCACCCTTCTCGCTCCAACGGGCAGGCGTTCGCGTGCCAGCGCACCTCAAGGGTCGATCCATGCACTACACGGGCACTGTTCGCCTCCGAAATCCCACGGGACCTTGACCTCAAGAATGAAGGTTTAGTCGTTCGTCACCAGACTATTTTAACATAACTGCCTGCTCCATCGGAACGAACCACTGAACCCACGAAGCCATTGTATGGTCTGCTATCAAGGCAAAACCGACTGTAAAACTTTACTTACAAATTTTGAATGGTCTCCATATGACACTGAGATGACAGAAAGCCTTCATAATTAGATATTGAGAAGACATAATGATTACAAACATTATTCACTGTTTTATCAGACAAGTTGTAACCTGCCGTTGAGCACCCATGAATTTGTGCACGACAACAGCCCTAGCAACGGTTTGTTTCGAGCACAGCAAGCATGTTTGTGACGTCATCATTTACGGGATAAATTTGTTTTGCGACTGTCATTGCGTGGAGAAAAAACAAATGAACCCATGTTTTACAAGCTAAGCATGTCAAGGAATAATTTTAAGTGGTATTTACTGAAAGTAACGTAAATTGTTGCATCGCCCCTTGAACTTTGCCGTGCTTCTGGATTATGAAATTTGGGACTAAACATTCGATGGGAAGTACATTTTATTTTGGCGTGTGTCAATTGCATCGATTGTTTTCTGCCACACAGAACAATTTCATGAAATTTGTTTGAAATGACATTCACTAGAATCTGGTATTCAAGAGGCACACGCCTGCCGCACGGCATACTTTATTGTCAGTTCCATTAAAGGTTATTCCAACTAGGAACAACATTTATTTTTTGCGGGTGGCAACTGCATCGATTATTTTCTAGCACACAGAAACATTAAATGAATTTAGGCGGAAATGTCATTCAGTACAAACTGACCTTTCGGTAAGAGACACGCCTGCCGCAGGGCGAACATTATTGTCAGTTCCATTGAAGGTTATTCCAACGAGGAACAACATTTCATTTTTGCGTGTATCAACTGCATCGGTTGTTTTCTAGCATACAGAAACATTAAATGGAATTAGCCGGAAATGTCATTCACTACAAACTGGCGTTTCGGTAGGAGATACGCCTGCTACAGCAACTTTGCAATTACTTGAGGTTATAGCCAGACACATCTAGTGTAACAATCCGGCAAAATGACTTCCAGTGAATACTCCGGTGAAACTATGCCTGAGTGACAGTTCCGGATAGTAAGCTTCGGTGCTGAAGTTTCACCCGTTTTCATCCAAAACCATCGTAGTTTACCAGTCTTTGTTGGAATACTTGCCGGCGAACAGATTTCGCTGGAACTTCACCAGCAGCGGGTTTCCAGATTTCGCTACCCGGTTTTGCTGGTGGCCAGAAAGCAACCTAAGAATGCCTTCGGCTAACCATGCTGCGTGCATCTTTGTGCAGATTGCGGCATGTCTGCTCGTCTTGCCTCATCGACTATCGTCACCAGTCATTGCCACGCGTGCACCGATCGTCCAGCAGGTGTACGTCATTCCGGAAGAAGTCGGTGCGTTTCGGCGGTCCCGCCGATTAGACGCAGCGGATCTTCACCACACCGTTCGAGAAGGCCAACATGATCAACATCGCCATCGTCATCTGTCTGTGGCCTGGCTTTAAAACCAGGGAGCGACTGCCTTCTCTTCAGTGGGCACAAAAGCAACCTAAGAATGCCTTCGGCTAACCATGCTGCGTGCATCTTTGTGCAGATTGCGGCATGTCTGCTCGTCTTGCCTCATCGACTATCGTCACCAGTCATTGCCACGCGTGCACCGATCGTCCAGCAGGTGTACGTCATTCCGGAAGAAGTCGGTGCGTTTCGGCAGTCCCGCCGATTAGACGCAGCGGATCTTCACCACACCGTTCGAGAAGCCAACATGATCAACATCGCCATCGTCATCTGTCTGTGGCCTGGCTTTAAAACCAGGGAGCGACTGCCTTCTCTTCAGTGGGCACAAAAGCAACCTAAGAATGCCTTCGGCTAACCATGCTGCGTGCATCTTTGTGCAGATTGCGGCATGTCTGCTCGTCTTGCCTCATCGACTATCGTCACCAGTCATTGCCACGCGTGCACCGATCGTCCAGCAGGTGTACGTCATTCCGGAAGAAGTCGGTGCGTTTCGGCGGTCCCGCCGATTAGACGCAGCGGATCTTCACCACACCGTTCGAGAAGCCAACATGATCAACATCGCCATCGTCATCCGTCTGTGGCCTGGCTTTAAAACCAGGAAGCGACTGCCTTCTTCAGTGGGCACAGAAGTAGCCTAAGAATGCCTTCGTCTAACCATGCTGCGTGTATCTTTGTGCAGATTGCGGCATGTCTGCTCGTCTTGCCTCATCAACTATCGTCACCAGTCATCGCCACGCGTGCACCGATCGTCCAGCATGTGTACGTCATTCCGGAAGAGGTCGGTGCGTTTCGGCTGGTCCCGCCGATTAGACGCAGTGGATCTTCACCACACCGTTCGAGAAGCCAACATGATCAACATCGCCATCGTCATCCGTCTGTGGCCTGGCTTTAAAGCCAGGGAGCGACTGCCTTCTCTTCAGTGGGCACAAAAGCAGCCTAAGAATGCCTTCGTCTAACCATGCTGCGTGTATCTTTGTGCAGATTGCGGCATGTCTGCTCGTCTTGCCTCATCAACTATCGTCACCAGTCATCGCCACGCGTGCACCGATCGTCCAGCATGTGTACGTCATTCCGGAAGAAGTCGGTGCGTTTCGGCGGTCCCGCCGATTAGACGCAGCGGATCTTCACCACACCGTTCGAGAAGCCAACATGATCAACATCGCCATCGTCATCCGTCTGTGGCCTGGCTTTAAAACCAGGGAGCGACTGCCTTCTCTTCAGTGGGCACAAAAGCAGCCTAAGAATGCCTTCGTCTAACCATGCTGCGTGTATCTTTGTGCAGATTGCGGCATGTCTGCTCGTCTTGCCTCATCAACTATCGTCACCAGTCATCGCCACGCGTGCACCGATCGTCCAGCATGTGTACGTCATTCCGGAAGAAGTCGGTGCGTTTCGGCGGTCCCGCCGATTAGACGCAGCGGATCTTCACCACACCGTTCGAGAAGGCAACATGATCAACATCGCCATCGTCATCCGTCTGTGGCCTGGCTTTAAAACCAGGGAGCGACTGCCTTCTCTTCAGTGGGCACAAAAGCAGCCTAAGAATGCCTTCGTCTAACCATGCTGCGTGTATCTTTGTGCAGATTGCGGCATGTCTGCTCGTCTTGCCTCATCAACTATCGTCACCAGTCATCGCCACGCGTGCACCGATCGTCCAGCATGTGTACGTCATTCCGGAAGAAGTCGGTGCGTTTCGGCGGTCCCGCCGATTAGACGCAGTGGATCTTCACCACACCGTTCGAGAAGCCAACATGATCAACATCGCCATCGTCATCCGTCTGTGGCCTGGCTTTAGAACCAGGGAGCGACTGCCTTCTCTTCAGTGGGCACAAAAGCAGCCTAAGAATGCCTTCGTCTAACCATGCTGCGTGTATCTTTGTGCAGATTGCGGCACGTCTGCTCGTCTTGCCTCATCAACTATCGTCACCAGTCATCGCCACGCGTGCACCGATCGTCCAGACATGTGTACGTCATTCCGGAAGAAGTCGGTGCGTTTCGGCGGTCCCGCCGATTAGACGCAGCGGATCTTCACCACACCGTTCGAGAAGGCAACATGATCAACATCGCCATCGTCATCCGTCTGTGGCCTGGCTTTAAATTCAGGGAGCGACTGCCTTCTCTTCAGTGGGCACAAAAGCAGCCTAAGAATGCCTTCGTCTAACCATGCTGCGTGCATCTTTGTGCAGATTGCGGCATGTCTGCTTGTCTTGCCTCATCAACTATCGTCACCAGTCATCGCCACGCGTGCACCGATCGTCCAGCATGTGTACGTCATTCCGGAAGAAATCGTTGGGCGTTTCGGCGGTCCCGCCGATTGGACGCAGCGGATCTTCACCACACCATTCGAGAAGGCAACAGGATCAACATCGCCATCGTCATCCGTCTGTGGCCTGGCTTTAAAACCAGGGAGCGACTGCCTTCTCTTCAGTGGGCACAAAAGCAGCCTAAGAATGCCTTCGTCTAACCATGCTGCGTGCATCTTTGTGCAGGTTGGTGCTGGTACAGCTTCAACGGAAAAAGAGTAGCACAAGTGACCAATGACCGGAGCGGCAAAATCGCGACACGCGGCGCTATTGTTCCCGAGCGGGGCGATAGCGAGAGTGCCAGTCACGTTCCATATCTCAACGCGGGGGTGACCGGCAGAAAATTGAAGGATAAGATAGCTTTTAAAACGTGGGCTAAGGATGGGCTGCTTTCTGCCGGCCACCCCCGTGTTGAGACATGGAACGTGACTGGCACTCTCGCTATCGGCGCGCTCGGGAGCAATAGCGCCGCGTGTCGTGATTTTGCCACTCCGGTCGTCGTTCACTTGCGCTACTCTTTTTCCGTTGCGGCTGTACATCCCTATACGCAAAAAGATGTAACAATATTTTTCTTCTGATGCTTCCGTGCCCAAATGTTATTTCGGATGTACTTGTCGAGTGTGTTGATGTTTTGGGGGCACTGATGTTACTGTCGGGCAACATAGAGACCAACCCCGGTCACATGTCTGATGCCCAGGCCAAACAGATCACGGAGATGTTTCAGCTTTTGGAAAGCCTCAACGCGCGATCTCTGAAATCTGAGGAAGGGCAAAACGACCTAATCAAAACAGTGAACGAAATAAAACAAACTCAGCAAAATATTGAAACAAAAACTAACACAATAGGCAATCGACTTGCACTAGTTGAAACTAAGGTTTCCGCGCTTGAGGTGGCTAACCACGAGCAGCAAATGTCTCGCGACCTTACTGATGCTTTGCGGAACGACAACGCACATTTACATTTCATTTCATTTCATTTCATTTCATTTATTTGAAGCATTACAGAGAGGAGTGGTGAAGCAAAAAAAGGAAAAAAATACAACATGAACATAAACACAGTAGGGGGATTACAAAAAATGGTGGCGAATGGCACTTTTGAAACGGTCGGTGTCAGTGATTGAAGCGATGGAGGCGGGGAGGTGGTTCCAGTCTGTGCAGGTTTTTGGAATGAATGAGTGGAAGCGCAAATTGGTGCGGCTGCTTGGGACGCCAACCTTGAACTGATGGTCGCTGCGGGAAGAAATGTACGATGGTGGCAGAAAGAGAGAGTGACTGAGTAGAGAATCGAAATGATAAACCTTATGAAAGAGACAAAGACGAGATAGTTTGCGACGCAATGAAAGATCGGGTAAGTTAAGATTAGATTTCATAGAAGTGACACTGGCAGTTCGAAAGTAATTTGAGAAGATGAAACGCGCGGGACGGTTTTGAATGGCTCCTATTTGAAGAATAAGGGAGTTCAAATGAGAGTCCCAGATTGATGATGCATATTCAAGCTTTGACCTCACTAAAGTTTTATAAAGTATGAGTTTCAAGTTAGTTGGGGCTAAAGAAAAATTACGCCGTAGATAACCGAGTGCGCGATTAGCATTACTCGTGACGTAGTCGACGTGATCTTGCCATGAAAGGTTAGCAGAAATGATAATGCCAAGATATTTGTAGGACGAAACTTGCGTTAGGCGGGTACAGTTAAGTAAGTAGTCACATGGTAGGATGTGATTTGAATGACGTGAAATTCTCATTGACTTACATTTGACAGGGTTAAGTTTCATTAGCCAGGTGTCACACCAAAATAAAATGTTATCGAGGTCAGACTGAAGAGCAGGATGACCAGCAGGTTCCAGAATTTTGCGATAAACAACACAGTCGTCAGCAAAAGTTTTATAGATGAAGAAGTGCAGCTAGATAAGTCGTTAATATAAATAAGAAAAAGCAAGGGCCCTAGCACTGACCCTGCGGGACACCGGACGTTACAGGACAGTGAGGGGAGTTATGGTCATTGGCGGTTACATATTGCGTGTGATTAGACAAGAAGCATTCTATCCATTTAAAGATATTAGGGTCCATGTTAAGTTTACTTAATTTATAGAGGAGCAGACTATGACAGATACTATCGAATGCTTTAGAAAAGTCGATGAAAATGCAGTCAACAGTGACTAAGTGATCTGCAGCAGAAAATAAGTCGTTAGCAAAGGCGAGTAGTTGAGTTTCACATGAGTAATGTTTTCTGAAGCCGTGTTGATGCATACTAAAAAAGAATTAGTTTCGAGGAAGGATACCATATGACAGTATATGACATGTTCCATGAGTTTGCACGGTATACTGGTTAATGAAATGGGTCTATAATTATTGGGACAATGAGTGTTACCTGATTTGTGCAGAGGAACCACCTTTCCCACCTTCCAGTCGTTCGGGAGCGTACAGGATACTAATGACTGTGCAAAAATCTTCGACAATATTATAGATGAATACACTTCGGTGTTCTTCAGAAATTTGGGGTTAATGCCATCATCACCTGGAGAAGAGGTAAGCTTTATATTTTGAATTAATTTCATTACGCCTGCCCAGTCAATAACTATTGGATCCATCGGAATAAAATCATAAACCGGAACATCGGGAAACATACATGGCGTGCTGTTAACAAATGACGATGAGAATGCAGAGTTCAAAACAGCGCAACAGTTTTCCCTAGGAACGACCGATTCGCTATCTGTAGCAAGTTCAATTGGTTTCCTTTCATTTCCGCTCACAACGTGCCAAAACTTACGCAGATTAGTTTCCAGTAGGGATGGAAGGGTTTGAATAAAAAAAGTATGTTTGGCGAGAGACAGTGAGCGTGCGTACTCATCCTCTGCACAGTGATAAGCTGCCCATCTCTCTGGGATCATTGATATCTTGGCTCGTCGGAAAAGGCGCTTTTTTGTTTCATAACCGTTTTAATGTTGGTGTATACCAAGGTGACTGTGCATTTCTAATTTTACGAAGGGGTATGTAACGGCTAGTAAGCTCAGTTACTTTCGATTTGAACATACACCAATTATCTTCCAACGATTGCTCAGAAAAGTTCTGAAGAAAATCTGATAAAAATATCTCGAGTTCATTATTAATCCCGGTGTAGTCAGCCCTACTATAGTCTCTAAATACCTTTGAAGCTGCACATTTGCGAGGCGAACTGTTCGGAATATTAAAGTGAATGACGGAATGATCGCTTACACCTGGAAAAACTGAAAGTGATTTTACAAGCTCTGGATGGGTAGTGAATACTAGGTCAAGGACAGTGGCACTTGTCGGGGTTGTACGTGTTGGACATTTAACGGGGGGGGGGGGGGCTGAGTCGGCTGAATGAGTTAGAAGATCGTTCACGGAGAGATAATTTGATCAGCTATGGTATTCCTGATGTCTCTTCTGAAACGTGGGTGGAAAGCGAAAAGAAAGTGCTTGGTCTGGTCTCTAATTCTCTGCAGCTTCAAGTCCCCCCGAGTGCATTGAAAACTCACATCGCATCGGCTCCTTTAGCGCTACCTAATGTTGGCCCGTCGTGATAAAACGTTCGTCATTAAAGGTCAAAGATCAGATATACTGTTCACGGCTGAAGTTAAAAGGAGCGAAACGTATATCAGCGAAAATTTCTCACCCGCAACGCGCCTCGCAAGAAGGAAACTGGTCGACATCGGAAAAACTATCAATAGCATTTAACAATTACGGTACAACAAACTGTGCGTCAGTAAAAGGTGCTATATGTACAACGCAATAACTGATACTGTATTTGAGCTTAGTAGCGGCTTCGATGAGTGCGTGGCTGACGGCAATGTGGAACCTCTTTCTAATCAACAGCAAACACCACTATCATGGTAACAAGTCGTGAGGGGGCTGTTCTGATAATGGCCCACATGTGTCCCTACTTTTTACTAATATAAGAAGTGTTTTACGTCACAAGGATGACTTGAGTTCTGTTATTGATTCTTGTGTATCTGATATTGTTGTCTTAAGATAAACGTGGTTATCTCCGAGCGTTAGAAATTCTTAAATTTTTTGTTGGGAAAAACGGTTTAATATTTATCGTTTCAATAGGAGCGAAAGATCAGGTGGTAGTGTACTCATAGCTGTAGCAAATTATATAGAATCATTTTTTTGTGCGTTTGAGTAGTGACTTAGAAACAGTTTGGGTTTGCTTGCATTTGAACCACCATAAGATTGTTTTGGGCGTATGTTATCGTGCACCGTCTTAAAACTCTTCTTTCGTTGCGAATCGTTTATGACGCCATTAACTCCTTGCTAGTGCGGTTTCCATCTTCTCCAATTATCCTTCTTGGCGATTTTGACTATCCTAATATAGTATGGACAAACATTAATACCCACAGTCAACCATTCTCGTCAGACGCGCTTGAGTTTATAGACTTGTGCAGCGACTTCAGTTCCGCTCAGCTGGTCACAGTTTCCACGAGAGTCACTACAACCTCCGCTAACATATCAGATTTAATCCTCACAACGTCACCTGCTTTAATCTCTTCAATCAACTACATGGAGGGTATCAGTGGCCATTCCTTAATACATTTTTCTATCGATGTGCCTATTAGAAACTCACCAAAGTACACTACAAAAATACATGATTATACTAAAGGGAATTTTGAGGCAATAAACAGTGAACTTTGCATTTTTCTTGACGACATTTTACAACAGTTTGCAGGTCGCTCTATCTATGAAAATTGGAGATCATTTAAAAACCAGGTGTCATATCTTACAATCGTATATATTGTCACGAATGACACGGTTAAACAAAGAATAACTGGGGAAACTGAAACGTTTGATAGGGGCGAACTTGTGCCCAAAAATAAAAAAAGGAACAGAAGATAACAGCAGAGCGTCACGGGCGTCGAAGTCGGCGAAGAGCAGAGTCGAACGCTGTGGCGAAACTGAACTTGGCTCGCCACGCGAAGCCCCTTATGTACACGCGTAGGCTTCTGGAATAATCGGCGTAGAAGGTTCGACGCGTAGAACATTCGGACCTAGAACAAACACCAATGTTCTCGAATTCACCCGAACATTACGTTAGAGCCAACAAAAATGCGTCCCCGCGGCCAGGAATCGAACCCTGGCTTTCCGCGTGAAAGGCACGCGCGATAACCGTTAGGCCACGGGGGCGCTGCCTGCTTGGTCAGCTGCGCTCGCGGCAATATACCATTACGTAACATCTCGGTGTTCCCCGACTCTCCCTGGTAAAACTCCGCATTAAAAAGGCTTTCTAACAAAAGAAGCGTAAATTTCGAGTAGCGAAATTTACAAACCTTCATGAAAAATGGGATGATCCCACATTACTTACAAAAGTTACAAAACTGCTATTCAAGATGCCAAAGCTACCTATTTTTCGGTAACTCTACCATCACTTCTAACAAACAACCGGAAACAGTTTTGGAAAGTAGTTACTAACAAAGAAAAGGCCCCTATAGCCTTGTTTACTCCTTCTGGTGACCCTGTGCTTGTTAGTGAATGTGCATCTATTTTGAATGCCACATTTGTCGCGTCATTTTCAGACGTTTTATCAACAACTTTACCTTCATTACAACAATATGACTATTTACCAATGAACACTATTTTTACTGATGTTAATGGTATTGTTTCTGCAGTTGATAACCTAAAAGTATCTTGCTCATTTGGGGTAGACGCTATTAATTCCAAATTTCTGAAGAACACTAAAGAATATTCTTCTATAATACTGGCTAAAATATTTCAGCAAACACTTGAACAAGGATGTTTACCCGAGGACTGGAAGGTGGGGAAAATAATACCGATACATAAAGCTGGCGATAAACACTGTCCTCTTAACTATCGTCCCATATCCCTAACAAGTATCCTATGCAAAATTCTCGAGCATATCATTTATTCACAACTTCTAAATTCCTGGAATCAAATAACTTTTTTTCAGCCGCACAACACGGTTTTCGTAAATTCTTTACGTGTGAAACGCAGTTACTAACGTTCAGTCATAACCTTCACCTTATTCTTGATCGTAGTTCACGTGCTGATTGTATATTCTTGGACTTCGTCAAAGCGTTTGATAAAGTATCACATAAACTACTACTTTATAAGTTAAGTACCCTTAACATTGATTCTTCATTACTTTCCTGGATTCGTGTTTTCTTAACTAATCGCTCCCAATTTGTATTTGTAAACGACTGCTCCTCCCCTTTAGTACCTGTAACATCCGGAGTGCCGCAAGGATCTGTATTGGGCCCTCTTCTTTTCCTGATATTTATCAACGACGTACCCTCCTGTCTTACATCTTCAATTAGTTTGTTCGCCGATGACTGTTTCATATCGTGAAGTGGCTAATGATCATGATGTCTTGTCTTCAATTTGATCTTAACCGTATATGTGAATGGTGTAACAAGTGGAATATGAAGCTTAACGCTGATAAATGTAAAGTAATGAGGGTCTCCCGAATGACTGCTAATGTCTCATGCTACTACCTTTATCATACTTATCTACAACAAGTCTCGTCTTATAAATATTTGGGCGTTAATATTTCATCTAACTGATGTTGGGAAGCCCATATTCAGTCTAACGAATAATGCTAACCGTTCGTTAGGGTTCATTAACTGAAACTTCTCATCAGTTACCTTATCTCTCAAGCTTCTCTTTTACAAAACGCTCGTGCGCTCTAAGCCGGAATATGCCTCTTCAATTTGGAACACTGGCACTAACGCACTGATATCGGCTCTTGAAGCAATTCACAAAAGCTCTGTTTGTGTCATCCTTACTAATTATCACCACACTGCCAGTGTAACATCAATGAAATAAGTTTGAACCTACCTAATCTTGCATTACGTGGAAATCTTAACAGTTTGTGTCTGTTCCACAAAATTTATTACCATAATCCTCTGCTACGTGACAAGTTACTAACACACCCCTTCTACATATCATCACGTCTCGATCATCCACAGAAGATGGGCATTCCTCAATGTAACACTACAGCTTTTTATAATTCATTTATACCTCAGACCACGGTCTTGTGGAACCACCTTCTAGCGTCTGTGGCATCCATATCCGATTCCATCACTTTTAAACAATGCCTTAACAGGGTTAACTTGTAGCATTTCATTATTATGTATTTTTTCATTCTAAGGATTGTTGCTTGTTTGCTTTTGATGTCTCCTTCTAACCCACTCCCTCTGCAATGCCCTAAAGCCCTGAGGGCATTTGAAAAAAAAATGTTACCGAAACCGAGTGACTCGATCGTTTCCCCGTTTCCCGAACTTCACTGGAAGCTGACGCGAGGGGAGGGGGAAGCAGAGACGAGCCGGGGACTGGCGTGTAGTTATGGCGCCTATAGAACGCACAAAGCACGAGTCCCCACGCACCTCTCTCCCTCGCATTGGGTTCGCGGGGAAAATGTGAGGAGGTCTTTTTGCTCTTTTGGAGAAAACTGGTTTCTTTTTTCCTTTAACGAGCAGAGGCCTCAAACGGATGCTCAATGTAGGCTTGCCGTTCCATGTGTGCGACCTGTATCTTCCAGAGCAGCTAGGTGTGCGGATAAAAAGAAAATGTCTTTCAGTGACCTGTTTCTTACGCCTGTTTGTCCGTGCGGCTCCAGAAGCATCCAGTGAGCAAAAAGAAGCCGGGTGGCAATGACTTTGCCCGTGATTTCTCAACGGCGACGGATGTTCGTTTCGCGCGTACGTGGTTTTCGCTAAGCGTGCTACTTACAGTGTGTGTGTGTGTGTCCGTGTGGTGCCCCAGCTCTGTTTTATTAGTTGAACTACCGTACATCTAGGAATTTACCCAGCGGCATTGTGAGTACCTCTTGAAAGCTATTTTTTTGCGACAAAGAACTCGGTTGCTCCTATTTGGTCTGATTGCTTTTGTCTACAGTGGTGCAAATTGCTTCACTGGTATCGACCCCTGTGAAATAAAGACATGGAACTTTCAGGTCTATATGAACTAACCGTTTTAATTGTTACCGAATTGTCAAGCACCTGCAAACATACGCCACACACGGTTACAGGCTCTTCCTAAGTTTTATTATTAAATTAGCGCAAAGACAAGGAAGAGACAGCAGGACAGAAGAGCGCACTTACAACTGGTTTTAATAGAGAACGATGAGGAAGAAGTAGAGTAGTAATGTTTTGATTGAAAAGAAAAGAAAAGAAAAAAGAAGAAATTTAAAGGTGAAGAGCATGAAGGAAAATGATATAACAAGGTTGAAAAGACATTTTTTTAGGTAAAAAGGTGAAGGTTGATTGTTTTAGATTGTACATCTGTGTACGTAGTAACGACGACAGCAGTAGCTGCACACAGTCATCCACGACGTCGTTTTCTTCCAGGACACCGATACTTCTGTGATCTGTGATCTTAAGGGTGGAGAGACACTTTTCACGGTGACCTTGCCGCAGTTTTCTGTGCTCGAACCACCGCCGGTCACATTTCTCAGTGAAAGAGTTCGAGGTATTGTATTTCTCTCTTCGATAGGGCCACTGATGGAGCACTGATGCATTGGCCTGCTTTTCTTGTGATCATATGTGCCTCGCAAATTTCCCTACTTGTTTTTCGTTTAGACGTTTTAAGATTTTTGTGTTTTTGAATAATGGGGTGCAGTTACAGTCCCGAACATGTACCGCGAGATGTCCTGCGGGTGATGCTTTCAGTGCGAGGTCATGTTCTCTTAATCTAACGTTAATACAACGACCCGACTGCCCGATATAGACTTGGCCACATGATAATGGTATTTCGTAGACCACTCTGCTGTTACATTCAACATACTTGTGCTGGTGATTAACTTGGCATCCTCCCTGTTCTCCTTTCGTGTTGTTTATATTTGGCAGAGTTTTTAGCTTGTCTGGTGCCGATAGTACTATCTGAACACTTGTTTGGATGCATTCTGCCATGTTCGATAAGCGATGAGATACGGCAATATGACTAGGACGCTTCTTCTCTTTGTCTTTGTCGTCTCTTTGAGTCAGTAGCTTTCGGCAATTTCAAATAAGATCGACTTGCAGACAATCGTTGGACTTGATTTTCGAAACTCTTCGTTTCGAGTTTCGAAAATCAAGTCCAACGACTATTGTGCTCAGGGTTTCCAAGTTCGATCTTATTTGAAATTGCCGAAAAGCTACTGACTTCAAAGAGACGACAAAGACAAAGAGAAAAAAGAAAGCGTCCTGCCATATTGCCATATCTGCATCGCTTATCGCATAACATCAAGAAGGTGGCATCCAAATACGATGTTCAGATAGTACTATCGGCACCAGACAAGCTAAAAAACTCTGCCCAAAAATAAACAACACGAAAGGAGAACAGGAGGATGCCAAGTTAATCACCAGCACAAGTATGTTGAATGTAACAGCAGAGTGGTCTACGAAATACCATTATCATGTGGCCAAGTCTATATCGGGCAGTCGGGTCGTTGTATTAACGTTAGATTAAGAGAACATGACCTCGCACTGAAAGCATCACCCGCAGGACATCTCGCGGTACATGTTCGGGACTGCAACTGCACCCCATTATTCAAAAACACAAAAATCTTAAAACGTCTAAACGAAAAAACAAGTAGGGAAATTTGCGAGGCACATATGATCACAAGAAAAGCAGGCCAATGCATCAGTGCTCCATCAGTGGCCCTATCGAAGAGAGAAATACAATACCTCGAACTCTTTCACTGAGAAATGTGACCGGCGGTGGTTCGAGCACAGAAAACTGCGGCAAGGTCACCGTGAAAAGTGTCTCTCCACCCTTAAGATCACAGATCACAGAAGTATCGGTGTCCTGGAAGAAAACGACGTCGTGGATGACTGTGTGCAGCTACTGCTGTCGTCGTTACTACGTACACAGATGTACAATCTAAAACAATCAACCTTCACCTTTTTACCTAAAAAAATGTCTTTTCAACCTTGTTATATCATTTTCCTTCATGCTCTTCACCTTTAAATTTCTTCTTTTTCTTTTCTTTTCTTTTCAATCAAAACATTACTACTCTACTTCTTCCTCATCGTTCTCTATTAAAACCAGTTGTAAGTAGCGCTCTTTCCTGTCCTGCTGTCTTCCTTCCTTGTCTTTGCGCTAATTTTAATAATAATGTTTAACCAACTAGCCCACCAGATGATACTAATTCTTCCTAAGTGCCTTCCGTTGACGCCCGAAAACAATAACAAAAAACAACAACAACACTGGTAAGTTCCGGGAATTGTGGCTAATCCGGTGACTTCTGGTAAATTCCGGCTTTACTGAAGCGAAAACAGTCCCATACTCCAGCAAAATATATCGTTTTACGGGTGACAAAATTCCGGTACAAAATCCCGTGACATTCCGGTAAGAAATCCGCTGACATTCCGGTGAAAAGTTTACTGACATTCCAATAAATTCAGGCTTTACCGGAAGTGAAAAGAGTCCCATAATCCAGTAAGATATTTTCTTACTGGGAATGAAATTCCGGTAAAAATATTTTTCCATAAGGAATGCCATTCAAGGTTATTTAAACTAGGGTGTACATTTCATTTTTGCGTGAGTCAAGTGCATCTATTATTTTCTAGCACACGGAAACATGAAATGAAATTAGCCGGAAATGTCATTCACTACAAACTCACCTTTCGGTAGAAGATACGCCTGCTACAAGGCAAATTTTAATGCCAATTCTATTGAAGGTTATTCCAACTAGGATGTACACTTCATTTTTGCGTGTGTCAACTGCATCGATTATGTTATAGCAGGCAGAAGCATTTAATGAAATTGGCAGGAAATGTCATTCACTACCAATTGACCTTTCGGTAGGAGATACGCCTGCTACACTGCAAACTTGAATGCAAATGCCGCTAAAGGTTATCTAAACTAGGATGTACATTTCATTTTTGCGTGTGTCAACTGCATCGGTTGTTTTCTAGCACACAGAAACATTGAATGAAATTAGCAGGAAATGTCATTCACTACAAACTGACCTTCCGATAAAGATGCGCCTCTACACTGCAAACCTTAATGCCAATTTCATTAAAGGTTATTTTAACTACGATATGACGTTAACAGCGACCCTCTGCGTAGGTAGCTCGCCTGTTGCTAGCAGGGAGCTCGTGCCTGCCAATTCAAGCGTAGATCGAGTAAGCGACCGCAAGGCTCTAAATTGTTTGCTTATTGATCTGCGAAATGTTTCTTAGTTGCACTCGTTATTTTTTAAGCTCTAAGTCCATGGTGATTGGACAACTCATTGGGAGCAAACTACTGGGGCTCCTGTCTGGAAAAGGAAACACGGTTTGCAAAGTTGATAATGTTTGCGTGCAGTAATCAAATGTAACAATACCCAGGTTTTACTGTTGAGTGTACCAATACCCTTCCGCATTACAAAGTTAAAGGGGCTATGCCTTTTTGATGATTTCATTTTTGCGTGTGTCACACTATATCGCTTGTTTTCTTGCACGCAGAAACATTGATTAAAATTAACCGGAAATGTGATTCACAACAAATTAACCTTTCGATAGAAGATAAACCGACTACACTGCCAACTCTTAATGCCATTTCCATTAAAGGTTATTTCAACTACGCATGACGTTAACAGCGACCCTTCGTAGGTAGCTCGCCTTTGCTAGCGGAGACTCGTGCCGCCAATTCGAGCGCAGATCGAGTACGCGACCGCAAGGCTCTGAATTGTTTGCATATTGATCTGCGAAATGTCTCTTAGCTTGCACTCATTATTTTTTTAACCTTTAACTCCATGGTGATTGGAGAATCTCATTAGAGCAAACTACTAGAGCTCCTATATGGAAAAGGAAACGCGGTCGAAAGGTTGATAATGTTTGCGGTATATAATCAAATGTAACAGTCACCCAGGTTTTACTGTTGAGGGTACCAATACTCCTTCCGCATTACAAAGGTAAAGGCGCTATGCCTTTTTGATGATTTCATTTTGCTGTGGCAGCTGCATCGGTCGTTTTCTACCACACGGAAACATTGAATAAAATTAGCCGGAAATGTCATCACAACAAACTGACCTTTCGGTGAAAGATACACCTGCTACACTGCAAACTTTTAATGCCGATTTCATTAAAGGTTATTTCAACTACGAATGACGTTAACAGCAGACCTTCGTAGGTCGCTCGCCTTTTGCTAGCGGGAGCTCGTGCCGCCAATTCGAGCGCAGACCGAGTACGCCATTGCAAGGCCCTGAATTTTTGATTATTGATCTGTGAAATGTCTCAGCTTGCACTTATTATTTCTTTAACATTTAAGTCCATGGTGATTGGAGAATTCGCTAGAGTAAACTACTGGTGCTCCGCATGTAGAAAAAAGGCGGTTGAAAGGTTGACAATGTTTTCGACAGTAATCAAATGTAGCAGTACCCAGGTTTTACTATTCAAGGTATCCATTTTAGGCCCTCTGTTATTTCTTATCTTAGTAAATAATATGGCAAACATGCAGGAGTCCCCAGAACTAATTATGTACGCAGATGACACGAACACGTTCCTTAAAGCACGGTCTAAAGATACATTACAAATATTGGCCAACGAATATTTGGAGAGGCTAGCTAACTGGCTTAAGCGTAACAAATTACAACTTAATGCTAAAAAAAAACTAAGTATATAATATTTCGTCCAATTAACAAGCAAGACAAAACTTCTATATTGATTAATTTTGATGGAATGCCTCTAGAGGATGTCAAAGATCAAAAATTCCTAGGCATATGGTTCAATGAAGATTTCAACTGGTCGACGCATATAAAAAAAACTTTGTTCTGAACTATCTAAATCAATAGGATGTATATATAGAATTCATAAACTACAACCTCCATGGTTAAAAAGGAATTATATTATTCTTTATATTACTCAAAAATATCATACGGTGCATTGGTATGGGGTACCGCAACTATGACGAACTATAATAAAATAATAGTCCTTCAAGAACGAATCCTTCGCATGCTCGACAATTTTCAGGGTAACTGGCGAGACTTGCGTACGGACCCACTGTTCAAAAAATTTACTATGCTAAAGGCTAATAAAATATATTACTTTAAATTACTTCAGCTTATCCGAAAAGAGAAGCTATACCTAATCCCAAAGAATGTTAGCTCAGATTATGCACGGAGAACAAATATCTGGAAAAAAAAACCAAAGTATAGAACCAATTATGGCAAGCAACAATTGGATTATCAAGTTTTTTCCTTGCTAAACAAAATTGAAGAAAACGTAAACTTTCAGTGTTCCTTTCCGATTTTCAAGAGAAATGTTAAAGAACTCCTGGTGTAGAGTCATTTCGTTTATAAATGAGGAACATAATGTGAGAATGTCCTTTTTTATGTAACTTGTATTCTTCTTTTTCAATCGTGTCAAATCTGGTACAAGTGTTTACTATGCATTTGTTTGGTTCTGCAAGTGCATTGGAAGATGTCCTGATTTTGCGCTGTACTGTAAAGGGAGGTAGAGGCTTCGTCGAGCTGCGATGGCAGCTTTTCTTCTACCTCCCTTCTCCCCTTGTTTGGAAAGAAATAAACGAAAAAATCTTTTTCCGCTTACAAAGTTCAAGGGGCGATGACTTTTTGGACAATTTTATTTTTGCGTCTGTAATTCCATCGCTTGTTTTCTTGCACACGAAAACATTTAATGAAACTAACCGGAAGTTAACCTTTCGGTAAGAGATACACTTGCGACACTGTAGACACTTAATGCCAATTTTCTTAAAGGTTATTTCAACTACGAATGACGTTAGCAGCGACCCTTGGTAGGTCGCTCGCCTTCGCTAGCGGGATCTCGTGCAGACACATAAAGCGGAGATCGAGTACGCGACCGCAAGGCTCTGATTTTTTTACATATTGATCTGCGAAAAGTCTCTTAGCTTGCACCCATTATTTTTTTTAAACCTTTAAGTTCATGAGTGATTGGAGAATTCATTAGAGCAAACTACTGGGGCTCCGAATATAGAAAAGGAAACGCAGTTGAAAAGTTGACCATGTTTCCGGTATTAATCAAATGTAACAGTACCCAGGTTTTACTGTTGAGAGTACCAATACTTCTTCAGCATTGCAAAGATTTGCTAAGATGCTTCCGCATCACAAATATTTGCTAAAATGCTTCCGCATTACAAAGATTTGCTAAGCTCTATGAAATTGTTTTATTTGAGCGCATTTCAAACTTTTTTAAAGCATAAGATAAGCCCTTCACAGCGCGGCTTTATGCGTGAAAGGTCTGTTGAGACAAATCTGGTGTCTTTTTGAATTTTGTTTCGCCTGACTGTGTGTCAACGTAGACAGGTAGACGTTGTATATTTTGACCTTTCTAAGGCTTTTGATATGGTAGACCATTCGCTCCTTATACAGAAACTAGAATCCTGCGGCGTGAGTACCTCCCTTTGCTCCCTGTTTCTAGATTATTTGTCTAATAGAAACAATTTTGTCCGTGTTCTCGGACATCACTCCCGTCCTTATGCAAGACTGTTGGAACGATGCCATAATACCTACTCTGAGTCCCCGACGGCGTGAGCGCGATCTTGTTTTTTCATGCAAATGTATTCATGGATTAATTGATTGCCCAGATCTCACATTTGTTATTAGATATTCCTGTTACCTCAGGAAAGCTAGGTATTGATGTTTTAACTCCAAATCTTCGTAGCTTTAAGACTTTTGTAACTAAGCTGTAAACATTTTGTTGTGCATCATCACTAGGCATAAAAGCTGTTCATGAGCTCGGAAAATAAACAATGAATGAATGAATGAATGAATGAATGAATGAAGTGAATGAATTAAACGATAAGGCGCTGACGTTTTGATGATTTCATGTTTGCCTGTTGATAACTGCGTAGGTCGTTTATAACATCACGGAAACAGTGAATGAAATTAGTCGTAAATATCATACACTGGCAACCGACATTTAGATAGAAAGATACGCCTCGCTACACCGCAAGCTTTAATGCCGATTATATTGAAGGTCTATTTCAACTACGCATGAACGTTAACAGCGACCCTGCGTAGGTCGCCCGCCTTTGCTAGTGGAGGTCGTGCCGCCAATTCGAGCGCAAATCTAGTTACTGACCGCAAGGCTGTGAATTGTTTGCATATTGATCTGCGAAATGTCTCTTAGCTTGCACTAATTATTTTTTTAACCTTAACTCCATGGTGATTGGAGAATTCACTAGAGTAAACTACTGGGGCTCTGAATATAGAAAGGAAACGCGGTCGAAAAATTGACATTGTTTGCGAGCATTAATGGAATGTAATATTACCCAGGTTTTGACTGTTGTACCAATACTTCTTCAGCATTATAAAGCTACAAGGAGGCCGCCGTTTTGATGGTTTCATATTTGCCTGTGGCAGCTGCATCGGTCGTTTTCTACCACTGAAACATTGAATTAAATTAGTCGTAAATGTCATCCACAACAAGTCAACCTTTCGGTAAAGACACACCTGCTACACTACAAACTTTAATGCCAACTCCACTAAAGGTTATTTCAACTACTCATGACGTTAACAGCGACCCTTCGTAGGTCACTACGCCTTTGATAGCGGGATCTCGTGCAGACACATAAAGCGCAGATCGAGTGCGCGACCGCAAGGCTCTGATTTTTTTACATATTGATCTGCGAAAAAGTCTCTTAGCTTGCACCCATTATTTTTTTTAAACCTTTAAGTTCATGGTGATTGGATAATTCATCAGAGCAAACTACTGGGGCTCCGCATATAGAAAAGGAAACGCGGTTGAAAAGTTGACCATGTTTCCGGCATTAATCAAATGTAACAGTACCCAGGTTTTACTGTTGTGCGGCACCAATACTCTTCCGCATTGCGAAGATTTGCTAAGATGCCTGCATTACGCGAAGATTTGCTAAATGCTTCCGCATTAAAAAAGATTTGCTAAAATGCTTCCGCATTACAAAGATTTGCTAAGATCTATGAAATTGATTTATTTGAGCGCATTTCAAACTTTTTTAAGCATAAGATAAGCCCTTCACAGCACGGCTTTTCTGCGTGAAAGGTCTGTTGAGACAAATCTGGTGTCTTTTGAATTTTGTTTCACATACTGTGTGTCAACGTAGACAGGTAGACGTTGTATATTTTGACCTTTCTAAGGCTTTTGATATGGTAGACCATTCATTCCTGATACAGAAACTAGAATCCTACGGCGTGAGTACCTCCCTTTGCTCCCTGTTTCTTGATCATTTGTCTAATAGACACAATTTTGTCCGTGTTCTTGGACATCACTCCCGGCCTTATGTTTATTCTTCGGGTGTGCCACAAGGCTCCATACTTGGGTCGATCTTTTTCAATTTTTATTAATGATATGAGCTCAATTGTTCGCAATTCGGTCATCTTGCAATATGCAGAGGATATCAGGTTGTTTATAATAGCTTTATTTACCATGTATAAGCATGGTGGGGGCTGAGAAAAAAGCTGTCCAAGCAGCTTGACTGGTCCTCAGCCCCCTCAGATACATACAGTGGCGAGAAAGACATTTAAAAGGAACACAAGAAATTATATAATAATACAAGGTACTTTCATCATAACAATGAACAACAGACAACTATCAGCAATACATGAAACAAGAGTAACACTTGCCTATAAAAGAGGTCGGGAAGTTGTACACAAGAAAGGGAAAACTATTCAAAATATTTTAAGATACTTCATCACAATATATATATACATATATATATATATATATATATATATATATATATATATATATATATACATATATATATATACACATATACACATACATACATATATACACACACATACATACACATACATACAAACACATACATATACATATACATACATACATACACATAGACGGACATATACATACACCTATACACACACGTACACATAGACATATATATGTGTGTGTTTTTATGCTTCGTACATTGCGCGAAGTTCACTATATCTGCAAGTGTACAGATCAAAATGAACGTGGTGATAGTTGTTTAAAAGGGATGGTAAAAGATAACCGAGACATTCTTTTCCGGAGTTTAGTCGAGTTGTAGGGACTGCCCAGCTCTCTTTGTGTCTTGTAGAGTAACTAGAGGTTTTTATTTGCAGTTGGGAAAGATTGCGTATATTACTTATATTTCTCTGTGTTTCTAATTTATAGCGAGCACTCAAACGATATCTGTATAGGTTGTGTGCCCTGATAACGCGAGAACGAAGAAAGAAAATTGAACTTGGTGTTCCATAAGGGGCGTTATAGATGTGGCGAACATATTTCTTTTGTAATAAATGAATACGCTGTAGGTTTGAAGATGTAGTTGTCCCCCACACTAGTTGACAATAGTTTAAGTGTGAGTAAAACAGTGAATTATAAAGAAGCAACTTAACTTGTGCAGGAAGGAGGTATCGAATGCGTCCAATTATGCCAGTAATTTGCGCTATTTTTGTTAGCAAGTAGTTTACATGAGCGTCCCAAAGCATGTCGGCGGAAAATATGACACCGAGACACTTGAAATTATCTACCTCTTCTATACGACGTGAATTAAGGAAGATTTCTGGATGTGTAGGAACGGGCTTGTTTTTGGGTCTGAATATAACCGCCTTTGTTTTTCTTTCATTTACTTGCATAGCATTAGCTTCCGACCAGTTCTCGAGTGTTTTCATTGTATTATTACATCGATCAATAAGTTCATGAATGTCATGGCCAGAGAAAAATATGCTAGTGTCATCCGCATATACTATAAATTTGGCTGTGTGGCTAATATTCACAATATCGTTAAGATAAATGTTGAAGAGAAGTGGCCCTAATATGCTGCCCTGTGGCACACCACAAAGCACTGGTTGCGCCTTTGAGCGCATATTGTTAATCTGGACAACCTGTTTTCGATTAGATAAATAAGATTTCAGAAGCAATAAAACGCGTCCTCGGATACCGTAGTAGTTAAGCTTTTCAAGCAAAATGTCATGATTTACTAAGTCGAAAGCCTTTGAAAAATCCACAAATACACCAAGAACGACGGCTTTGTTTTCAAATTGTGTGAGTATATATTCTTTTTGTTCAAGTAATGCTAGTTCACTTGATTTGTTTTTACGAAAGCCGAATTGGTGTGGCGTCAACAAGTTATACTTATCAATAAATCCCGAAAGTCTCGAGTGCAAAAGTTTTTCAAATACCTTGGAAAAAACTGGCAGGATTGGAAATCGGCCTATAATTTCCCAGATCATTTCTATCTCCCTTTTTGTAAAGTACTGTAATCTTTGCTTTTTGCATTTTTGATGGAAAGACAGCTGTCTCTAAACAGGTGTTAAATATATCAGTGAGGATAGGCGCGATTATATCAGCTACATGCTTTACAGGCCGTATCTGGAGACCATCAATATCACAGCTACTGCTATTATTTAGACTTTTGATTACTGATATCACCTCAGGCGCGGTGACCGGTTGTAGAAACATTGATTTGTCATTTCGAATGCTCACATATTCGAGAGCAGCTGACGAGTTACCACGTGTAGTCAGGTTTGCAAAGAAATCATTAAAAGCGTCAGCTAATTCGGATCCAGACAATTCCCTTCCATTCACTCGTAGTTTCGAGACAGGAGCATGTGGAGAACCACGATGTAATAGTTCGTTTAGTCTGGACCATAACACGTCATGGCGATTGTTTTTATCGCTTAAAGCAGAAGAGTGGTATTCTGTCCGCGCAGATCGCAGCTTCTTTGTCAATTTATTTCGGTACTGTTTAAACGTCTTCAAATCATCAGGTGCACGAGTATTCAGGAAGCATCTGTACAGCTTGTCTCTAATTTTCATTTCTTTACGCAGCTCCGGCGTAATCCACGGCTTCCTTGTTTTTCGACTGTGTTTACGTTCTTTAATAGGGAAGTGGTCGGTATATAGCTTTTTGAAAATGTCAATAAACTTATCGTAAGCATTATTCGCCTCACTGAATGTGTCTGTTCTGTTCCAATTTTCCCGCAGCAATGCAACGCGGAAAGAATGAAGGGCTTTCTCCGTAATTGATTGGTATAGAATTTTAGGGCCTTTGTTAGCTGCTAGTTGAGTTCTTTCCACACAAAGGAACACAGGGAGATGGTCACTAACGCTGCAGGTTATAACTCCAGCCTTAGCGTATGACTGCAATGAATTTGTAATAAACAGATCAAGGACGGATTGGCATTCGGCTGTAACTCTAGTCGGAACACTAATCATGTTGACAAAACCATTAGATGTTATTGTAGTGCTAAAATTCCTGGCAGATTGGCTATTGTTACTCATGTCGATGTTGAAATCTCCTCCAGCAATTAAGGTCTTTTTGTTTTCACCAACGAAGGCTAGAAATTGATCGTAAAATTTTAAAAATATCGAGATATCTCCATTAGGTGGCCGGTAACAAACAGAGTACACTGTCTTATCTGAACACAAAGAGAGTATTTCATAGTCCGGCGTAATCAGACTGTAACAATCAAGTAACTGACATTCAGCATTGTCGCAAAGCAGTAACGCAATTCCACCGCCTCGTCCATTGGATCGGTTTAAATAGTAAGTCGTATAGTTTGGTAACCTGAGCACATCATGTTCACTCGTGCTCCAAGTCTCAGTTAGCATAATGGCAGAAAGTTTAAATGAAAATTCAGTAAAGAATTCTTCCAAACAAATTACCTTGTTCTTTACAGACCTCGTATTTAAATGAATGCATTTCAGAAAAGCAGGTGGGAGCCCAGACACAAGCTGGTCAACGTCACTCTGCAAATAATAGCACTGATCGTCGTTCATGGCACATTATTTTCTAAAAAGTTAATCTGCAGCGTATTCGCGTTTTCCCCATCCTACCTCCCCCCCCCCCCCCAAAAAAAGAAAAAGAAAAAAAAAAGAAAGGTACTTGACAGGGCAGCTTTGAGGGATGTGACGGGCGAGCTTACCAGAATGACGGAAATACTAATCCCCATTATAAGGGGGTTGTCCGGTTTCTTGGGCTTTTGCCGTTGACTTTGCCTGAGAGCCTTGGGCTGCTCCGCTGCACCTGGGCCGCTCGGTTGGAGAGACTTGCACGGAGCGGCTGCCTCCGCTGAAGGGGCGGCCGACCTCGATGCCGGCGTCGAGCCGGTTGCCTCAGCGGATGCCGCCAGCCCGTCTGTCGGCTGAACGACGTCGTCGATCTGTGCTACTTTTTCGTTGTCTTCCTCGACATCGCACTCTCCTTCCGTCACTTCCGGATGCTCGCCCGAATCCCGCGATGTATCATCGGCGTCGGGCGGCGGCAGCGGCTCCGTGAAGGCAAGCTGCACTGCCTCGTCACCGTCGTCCAGAAGCACGTCTTCGGGGGCCGCGTTAACTTGGACCCTGGCTTTGGCCGCGTATGTCGGCACGCACTCAATCTCGACGTGGCCGTATCCACGACACCTGCGGCACCAAGGAGCCTGGCACTGCCTCCGCATGTGCCCCAGCTGGTTGCAGCGGAGACACAGCGGCGGTCGGCCAGGCATTGAGAGCAGCACCGGGTAGCCAGCGATCGAGGCCTGATGAGGAAGGTTCTCCTTGTTGACCCCTTCACAGAGAACGAGGGTGACGCTTCTCGTTGTGCTGTGCACCTCGTATGCGCCGTTTGGTGCACGCCATTTCTCCCGCGTAGAACGCTTCAACCTGCCAAGAGAGGCAAGAGCGCCTTCGACCTCGCTGTCCGTCACGAAGGTAGGCAGCCAATGGATCCGCAGCGTCACCTCCGTTTGGTTGGGGTCGATTATGATGCACCTTCTTCCCTTCACGGTGAGCTCCTTGGATGCAGCGAGGCGCTCCTTCGCCTCGGCTGTGTCGAGTGTGCAAATCAGCACGTGGTTGTACTGGAAGGTTCCCAGCCCCACCACGTGCTTCATACCCACGGACTCCTCCAGTGCCTCAGCGAAGTCCTGGGTCCTGTATGGCCTCCCGCGCAGGTCACCGTGTAGAAACACAGTTGTCTCCAGTCGCCTTCCATGCGGGAGTTGGGGCAGCTGCATCCTGTAGCCGTCGTCAGAGGGTTCCGCTGAATCCTGTCCGGTCGGCGCCGCCGACGCCGCCGCTCCGTTTGACATTGCTCCTGGCGCGAGGGATCGGGAGCTCCGAAGAAACACGTCCACTCTCGACAAACGACGGACGTCGTTTGTCGAGACCGGATCGTATCCTTGGAAGATCTATGAAAAACCTATGAAGGATGTTAGGCGTGTGTGCAACTGGTGTCGTCAGAACATGCTAACGCTCAATCTTTCTAAAACCGTTATTATGTCTTTTGTGTAGAAAGGTAGCACAAAAATAAAACTTTGGTTACCAGGTTAGCAATGATCCTCTGCGAAGAGTCGAGTGCACGCGTGATCTTGTTGTATACATAGATTCTTCGTTATACTTTACTGTACATGTTAACAACCTTATAAATGACTCCTGCGATAGCTGGGAGCATTTTCTAGAATCACCCGTGAGTTCTCGCACATCAACCTGTATTCTACGGTTATATTTTATTGATCCGGACCAAGTTGGAGTTTAACTCTGTAGTCTGGAATTGTATTAGTCCTACGAGCCAAGAGATGATTCAAAATGTTCAAAAGTCGTTTTCTTCGAATTGTTTACGATCGTTACATTGGCCGTACTGTTTATTCTTCTTATGCGAGACTGTTGGAACGATGCTAATGCCCGACTCTGAGTTCCTGACGGCGTGAGCGCGATCTTGTTTTCCTGTACAAATGTATTCATGGAAATTAATTGATTGCCCAGATCTCACATTTGCGTATTAATATTCCCGTTACCCTCAGGAAAGCAGGTATTGATGTCTTAACCCAAATTTCGTAGCTGTTAAGACTTTTTGTAACTAACCTGTAAACATCTTTGTTGTGCATCATTACCAAGGCGTCAAGCTGTTCATGAGCACGGAAAAGAAACAAATAAATGAATGAATGAATGAATGAATTGAACGATACAGGGGCGCCGACGTTTTGATGATTTCATATTTGCCTGTGGCAACTGCATAGGTCATTTTCTAGCAACACGGAAACATTGAATGAAATTAGCGCGTAAATGTCATACACTACAAACTGACCTTTGGATAGAAGATACGCCTGCTATCACTGCAAGCTTTAATGCCGAATTCTATTGAAGGTTATTTCAACTACGAATGACGTTAACAGCGACCCTTTGTAGGTCGCTCGCCTTTGCTAGCGGGAGCTCGTGCCGCCATTTCGAGCGCAGACGGAGTACGCAGACCGCAAGGCTCTGAATTGTTTGCATATTGATCTGCGAAATGTCTCTTAGCTTGCACTCATTATTTGTTTAACCTTTAACTCCATGGTGATTGGAGACTTCATTAGAGCAAACTACTGGGGCTCCGCATATCAGAACAGGAAACGCGGTTGAAAGGTTGATGATGTTTGCGACATTAATCAAATGTAACAGTCACCCAGGTTTTACTGTTGAGGGTACCAATACCCTTCCGCATTACAAAGGTAAAGGGGCGCTGACGTTTTGATGATTTCGTATTACTGTGGCAACTGCTTCGTCATTTTCAGCACACGGAAACATTGAATGAAATTCAGCTGCAATGTCATAACTACAAACTGGCATTTGGATGAAAGATACGCCTGTTACACTGCGCAAACTTTAATGCCGATTCCATTAAAGGTTATTTCAACTACGAATGACGTTAACAGCGACCTTTGTAGGTCGCTCGCCTTTGCTAGTGAGAGCTCGTAAGCCGCCAATTTGAGCGCAATCGGAGTACGCGACCGCAAGGCTCTGAATTGTTTGCATATTGATCTGCGAAATGTCTCTTAGCTTGCACTCATTATTTGTTTCAACCTTCAACTGCTTGGTGATTAGAGACATTCATTAGAGCAAACTACTGGTGCTCCGCATATCAGAAAAAGAAACGCGGTTGAAAAGTTGACAATGTTTGCGACATTAATGAAATGTAACAAAGTACCCAGGTTTTACTGTGGAGGGTAAGTTAAAGGGCGATGGAACGATAATTGTTGGGAATGTTTTTTTTTTTTTTCTTTGACACGAGCTTACTGGCACTCAGTGGGACGCACCGCCACTGACCAAGGAACTTCTTTGCACTGGTGTAATTTCAAGGATTAAAGCGAACATTTTATTTCATTCCTTCTTTCGCAAATCTTGATGACGTAGCTCGGAAATCGGATTGTTGGCAGCAATGTTAGTTGGTAGCCCCGAGAGACGATATTTGAATGCGGTGTATAGATTGGACCCAAGCATATCGTGAGCACTGGATTTGGGATCAAGCTCGGCAAACATTCGGGTCAGTGGCGAGGGGTGGATTTTTAGGTGAGGTATGGGGGCTTGGATCTGCAGATTAAGAACGTTCATCGGCAAGAAATGGTGCAGCAGGCTTTCGCTTCACCTTACTCACTTAGGCTGCGCTCACACTTGCGGAAAACTCTCTTCCACCGACCGAATTTACTGGGCGGGAAAAGAAGGCGCCGTTCACGATTTCATGTCGCCCGCCATGCCCGCGCGGCTCCAGCCTCTCGCGTGATATTAGAGCAGAGTTCCCTGGTTCGTGTAATGTTCCGGCAAAATGCTCTCGCAAGTCGAGCCCACACTGTCGAGAAAATTTCCAGCATTCTCTTGGCGATACAAAAGAGCAATGATAAAATAACGAGACAGCAGATACAGCGTGCGTGTACGTATCACTCACGCCGATTGTATTAGACAGATCTTCTTTGTGGGCACTGTCTTCGTTGCTCAACTAGCTCTTGTCGAACAGGGCTTGAAGAATTTAGTCTCGATCAGCACTTCTTCCCACGCAACGACACCAGCGAGACGGTGTCATGCACCACTTGGGAAATCCGACAACTCCGGCGGCAACCCCAAAGACTCGGGCACTATATCAAGATATATACGCCGGCAAGCGCACTTTGCTCCGTGCGTTCCGATTGGCTGCGGTGGCCTGGCAAGGTTTTTCTACGCGGAAAGAATTGGTCCCAAACCGATGGCTCTCGTGGTCGAATATTCCGTCACCGGCGAGAGATTCCCCCTCCCGGCGTCTGATTTCGGCCGTGGATTTGCCTGCAAATCCGCAAATGCGAACGATCCATT
>JAZHYW010023353.1:0-10389 GCA_037355805.1 Ixodes ricinus
CCGGGTTCTTCAAGACATCCACCTGGCCTGACCTCCGGCTCCCGCAAGGCCTTCCACCCCAGTTAAAAGCAGCTGCACATGTTGCGGAGCACACGTCAAGGCCACACGGCCCCATCTGTTCCAACACGCCACCCCAGACGCCGACGCCGTGCCAACGCCGCCTCCGACCCACCGGCTTCGAGCTGAACCCTGGGCGTTCAGGTACGTGCTTTGTCGCCGCTCCAGCGCACGACACCTCTCGCGCACCCAGCGCCACGAAACAAGGAAGCGATAAGTTGTTACAGTGAGCTTCCGGGTTGCATTTTAGTGAGCACCATTGAGGCAGTGTGCCGACATTGCGAGAACAATCTGTCGAATGTGCATTCCAGCAAATATTTCCCCAAAGTCATATTATTCGTAATTTGTCGTGTAAATTTAATTAATGTGTTTTTAACTTGGCATATTGTTTTCTAATATAACGTTGTTTTCTACTTCAAACGGTCTCGTCTTTCTTAATTCATGTACGTACATGTTACACTCGATTCCTCACAAAGTCACACAAAGCAACCGAAGTAATCTGTTGTAGAACCAAAAATATTTTGTGAGTGTTTTTTTTTTCCATTGTGAAATAAACATTTACTCTTCTAGCCAAAACCAAATTATAGTGTTTGGGCAAATTTGAGAGGTACTTGAGTGGCCATTTACAATTAGATAAAAAGCGCGACACTGTTAGCACGAGGCAAGCGGTCGCTAGTTTTTGTGTTTTTTTTTTTTTTTTAATTGAAACGAAAGGTTGTCATCAAAGTTATCACAGGTACTGAAAGTGTTCATTGGGGGATATAATGTAGATGGTAAAACTTTTGTTCCTCACGAATACTATTTCTAAGCAACATGTGAAAATGCGCCGATGTCGTGTTCCCGCTAACAGTGTCGCGATGTGTACCTCGGGAAATCGTATATTTTCTTATTTGTTAAAGTCGTTTTTTCCTACTTGCCACAGGGTGCCTCTTTTCCCAAGGAGACCGGACAGCGCGAAGGCCACGGAAATCAGGGAAACCCAGAGATAGAGAATCTTTGGGGACATATTTTCCTGCTTCCCGCCTGGGGCCTTTTTTTCCGGGGACATTTTGTCCGGGGACTTTTTTTCCGGGAAATCTTTCCCGGGGACATTTTTTCCGGGAACATTTTTTCCTTCACCCCAATGAAACGGCGTTGGTTGAAATCTCCAATCCCACGTGCGGTTGACCTTCAAGTGCGCAAGAGAACCTTAGATGCCTCGCTTTGTAAAAAATATTGTGACTGAAAACCGACATCGTCTTCCATGCACGGGCAATCTTTGCGGTTCCGATATAAAAAAAAGGATAGAGGTCGATGCCAAAGTCACCAATCTCGGAAAAAGCTAATAGAAGAAAATCTCATCGCAAAACCGACCGACGCAGAGGAAAAGCTCACCGACCTCCTCTTGATGAATGAGGTAGAAACTAACCTACGATTTTCGTTTTCGGAAATGACATTCTTTTGGTATGTAGATAATAGCAACATTCTTTTCCGTTCTTTTTTTAGTAACTTAATATTTTTGGTGCTGTTGGCTCCTGACACAATTTGGGGGCTCTCTGTGGTCGTCGGGTATAATGACGAGGTACACTTCGTTACTGTTCATAGTACTAAACGTTGAAGCAATGTCTTCATAAAAGAAAAAAACGTGTTTATCATTTTGTTAATTATTTCCATCCTGCATGACTGTGGACTATGCTTCTTCATCTCCTATTGGCGTCTGTTATAAGGAAGTTTGTACATATCTTCGTTTGCGTTCCCCGCAGAGGCCCCAGAGTAGAGCCGCAAAAACTAAATTAAAAGCTTGATCGTATAATTCTTGGGTTGGTTTATCTCAACACCTGTCAGTTTTGCGGTGAACCTTTCTCCCGTGAGCTTCTCGGTGTTTCGCTGTTCTCCGGCGGAGAAAAGCTCACCGGAAATCCGGCGGATGCGGAGAAGAGCTCACCAGACTTTTGATAGATGCTGAGAAAATTAAGCTCCACGTTACAAGCCGATCTAACGTTATTTCTTCGGAGCTCTCGATAATTTATCGAACTCTGTTCTATAAACGTCATTTATAAAACGCCATTTAATTGAACCCACTTCATTGAAGCCGTTTCGTAAAACGTCGTTTTATCGAACATCATGGTTTCTGGCCAGATCGTTTCTCGTTTTCGTAAATATGTGTTTTTTTTGCATCCAAAGGATAAAGATGGTGTCACGAATAACAAATGATGAATCGGTGAATAACTAGAGAAACTAAGCGTTTAATGGAGAAGCGGAAAGACGGGCAGGAGAGGCGGAAAAAAGGGCGCCCAAAGCGTTCTCTTGGTGGCGCCACCACAGCGCGAGCGGTCAAATCCGAAAACACTTCTGTTTGTTTGTTTTTTTACGTCTTTTTTTTTTTTGAGCTGAGAAGTATGACGTTATTTTACATCTGTCTTCTGTTGCTCCGTGCAACGGTCACCGCCACCGTGTTTAGAAGAGGAGAAAAAAGCGAAATAGAAAACTGCGAAAGACAAATGCGTTTTGGGGAAAGGCGCCTATAGGTCCGCTGGCGCTGGTGACAGATCGCCCCCTGCGATACCATTTCGTTCCACGTTTTTCCGCTTCTGCTGTCCCTTTTCCTGCGACCGGACGCTCTATTGTTTCGTCGTCAATTTGGCGGGCTTTCCTGTGTATAGGAGGCCATGTCTGACGTGGTAACCGGCCAAATAATCACCTTCAAAATGTAGGCTATATAAGGCTCTGGAGCAGTTAACGGGACTGTGATTTATGGCGAACTCCACGGGGCGTTTCGGAGCGCGCCGGGATCAGTTGACCAGATCCGGAATGGAGCACACGATCCGAACGGGGTCGCGCCGCCTACGGATCCCCAGTGGAACATTCATAGTAAGCCTCCATAACTTTGTTGAATGAATAGTTAAGGTGTAAAGCATTTTTCTTTTCTTTTTAAAGGGCTGCAGATTTTTTATTTGAAAAACTACAAAAAAGAATTTTGGAGGCGACGGACAGTCTGTTGACTTCTGTGTTGAAAAGTGGGCGAATATTCGAAAGAAAGTCAACAGAAAAGCTAGAGAAAGACAGATCAAAAACTGTTGACGTTCTATATTTTCTGACGTCTTCTTTCAACCAAGTGTTAACAGAAAAGCACCACAGTTTTTTTTTTTTTGGTAAGAATCGATCGCGCTTTATATTGACGCGGATCATTTTCGGCACTCCGCCAAAACATTCCCCATTGAGGTCACGCCGCCGATATCAGGACGCTCGACGGGACTTTGTCGTCACGCCGTGCATCGTGTCACCTGTTACCTGGTGTCAGCTGGCACCGTGACGTGACATCGTCATGTTAAGTCACGTTGCACAGTGACGCCACGCGAGTTAGTGATGTCAGATGACAGTGTGGGTCACGTGATGGCATGACGTCACGAGAAATTCAGACGACACGTGAGACCATGACGGCACCTAGAAACATAAACATGAGACTGCTGATAATGGACACAATAAAAACAAAGCGTTTTCACTAATTAAGCCGAGAGATAAATCGAATTGGTGGTTGCCATTTCTTGGGCACAAGGCGTATGATTGGACCCGACTCCTCGCCGAACGCTGACGCCGTGCTCGTTTTCGATGCGAGCTGAGCTCGAACTCACGCCGAGCTCACGCCGAACGATGACGCCGCCCTCGTATCCAATACATGATTAGAGTACGTGCCCAATCAATTGAGGACTCGGTTAATTGTTTTAGCAGCTCTTAGAGCCGCCCAGTATTGAAAAGGGTATATTGTGGTGCCCGCAAAATACCTTTTTGAAGCAAACCGGAGAAAAAGCACCGAAGTCGATCGTGTGCGTGCCAGCAGTGTCGCGCACTCCGCTTGATTTCTATACGCGGCGGTGTTCATTCGGAGTGCATATTCACGGTTACTGAGGAGCCGACTCGTCGGCGGCCAAAGGCAGCGCTGGTAGATGCCGTCGAAACGAGATAAAAGAAACGGTGTAATCGTGCGTTTATGCGGCCCAAATACCTCCCTGTCGTACGTATACTGAGCTCTGTCGTCGACGGAACGCTCGAAATAGTAATTGTGTTGCGTGTGTGCGTTAGTCAGCCGGAAGTCAGTGAGCCTCGATAGGCTTCTGGTGTCTCAGCTGCAGACGATACATTTTTGCCCCTTGCAGCACCACTGCTTAGCCTTGGGGTCTTTAACGCGCGTCACGGAATATCTGTGACACATGACCGCGGACACCGGTGCTGCGCTCGTCAAGATCGAAACGGCCAAGTGTGGAGGCATTGAACCCAGGATGTATGCGTACCTGCAGTTCTGCAGCGCGAGCTTCCGCTCCACGCGGTCCGGGTTGAGGTGGGTCACAGCCTCCTATAGTGACAAAGCCTGGCAGATCGCCACGAGTAGCGGCCGTCGAAACGGACAAAGTGGAGCGGCAGACAACGGATGAGAGAGAGCCACGTGACTGGCGCCCCGCAGCGGCCAGACGCCCAAACACACTTCTGCCGAGCGAACAAGTGTGTTTCGGGTCCTTGCCGCCGCAAAAGCTGTGTGCCGACGTCCCGGTTTCCCGACAAATGGCTCTTTGATGCTCTATGCTACCAGGTCCTCGAGCTTCAAATCTGCGACCGGGCACTCTATGGCTCCGTCGTCGAACTGCCATGCGTTTTGAGTATAGAGGAGGCTAAGGGTGGGTTAGCACGCTCGGCCACCAATCCCCTGAGCCAATCGCCGGATTGTGTTTCACAAACGCCAAGAACGACGCCAATAACCGAGCAAGTTTCGTGCGAAGTAACGGGGAAAGTGGCGATCGTTGCACATCGACATGGCGGAACGCCGGCTGATACCAGAAGCGAAAAGGTGTTTGGTGAAACCGCCTTAATACAGAACCAGGTTGGCGTTCGTCAAAGTCACAGCAAAGTTTCTCAACCAAATGAGTGTTTACGTTAAAGGGTAACACCGGTAAGATATCTCGGTTTTAGGGTTACGATGGTGCTTAGTGAAGGAAGTGTCGCTAAATTACTAGGTACTTTTTTCTTCAATCCCTTGTGCAGTTTGGCAGATATCCTATCTCAAAGTTTTGTTTCGAGGTCTACGACGAAACTGAAACTACCATCTTCTGCATGATGGCAACACCCTGTCATCAGCTGCATGACCATGTTGTGACGCTAAGTTCGTGCTCGCAGTGTGGCCAGACGAGCGACTGGCCAAGTAGCAAAGCAGTTCCGATCACCTACTCACGAGGCTCTTTTACTGCTTTCCTTCGTTTATATAAAACATCTCTAGCAATTAATACCTATTCGTACAGTTGCCGGACGAAAAGCGAGTTTCGCCACGATGAACGAAGACTCAACGCTCAACGTAGGCTCAGAACGAGCCCCCCCCCTCCCCTATCACCTGAGAACTACAGTCTTGGTGGTCTGTAATGCGCGTTGTGGGAGCTAATCGTAAGCTCGCGCTGAGCAGGAACGGACTGAACTATGGCTGCCAGTGAATGCCACCTTCGGCACCACGGCACGCTTGAGCGACCATGGAGTCAATAATCCTCGTGCGCGATCGCTGAGGAGAATTTACAAACTACGGCCGCTGAAACATAACATAACAAGCAGAGATCGTCTGCTTGGACGGCTGAAAACGCAGCAAAAAAAACTTTCAGCCTTTCCACTCTAGTCAAGAATGCAGACCAGCGAAGCTGTACTATGGTGGGTATGAAGTAATGGCCGGCCGCAAGTCGGCAAGCCAAAGTGGAAAGGCTGGAAAGGTTGCTGCCGTCGCTCATAGATGGCGGTAGCTGCCCAGAGTTTTGTGTCAGCATTTGTTTGCTGGCAGACACGGTCATGGGGAAACTATCCCTTAACAGCTTCGCTATAAAAGACGGCTAAAAGAAGTGGCAGTACGAACAAGTAACCTCCTTGATACGAGCATGACATCGGAGCACAAGGTTGCTTGACAAACAGCCAACCCGCTAAATGCCCGTTGAGATGCAGGTGGTAGAATTTTTAATATCGGTTCTAAACTGGGTCGCGGTTTCCCAATGGTGGAATATAGTTTGGCAGCGCACGCATTTAGTCTTCTTAAACCAATACAAGCACGTATCCAGGGGTCGGCCCATGCACTCTTAGTCCGGTAACGGCTATTTCGGCGTGAAAAAGTACCTCTTTAACGGCTACTCGCGGCGTTAGCATGTCACGCCAATATTGGCGTTACAAATGTCACGGCAATATTGACGTGACTTCTGTGGCGCCGTTTAGGCGTTACAATGTTAGTTCGGTAACGGCTATTTTGGCGTGAAAAGGTGCCACTTTTTTAACGGCTACTCTTGGCGTTACATGTCACGCAGATATCTGCATTACAAAAGTCACGCCAATATTGACGTGACTTTTGTGACGCCGTTTAGGCGTTAAAGCGGGGCTGACACTTTTAGGCTTAAATGGACGTAAAAAATGTGACCCTCGCAACGGCTAATAGCCAATTGGGCGTAATGAAAATTGGTGTTACAATCAAAAATACCGTTGTGCGTATATACCTCTTCTAAAAAGCAAGAAGGCGGCATTCGATGTCTAATCTGTTCAAAAATGCTAATGTCGGTAAACGCTTTCGAATTCGAAATCCGAACTGCAAAGGGACAAATGACGGCACATTGATACTTTAGACCCATGTTGTGGTAAAAAAACTATGTCCAAACTCCGGTCTAAAAACATGCTTTTCGTGCAAGGCTCGTCAAATTATGAGGCGCTGGAGAAATGCAGCATTCTGCGTTAAGTCCTTATTTCGAACTCTTTTGTTCGCCTTCCGCCCATTGAAAAGCATGCGGGAAGGGCCTTAGAACGCACCTGGTATCGCTGCGCCGCAGCGTTCTTCCGCAACATGAAGTTCGTCTGCGTTCCTCGCCGTCACCATGGCAACGAACGCCGAATGAATGGAAGCACGCACGCTACCGCCGCGTGAAGCCAGCAACAGCTGACGCCATTTTACGAACGCCGTCTGCTAGCTTCAGCTGAACGTTGGCAGCGTTCAGGAAGAAGTCGGAAACCGGCGAGGCGGGTTCTTTCCGAGGCTTTGCGTCAGCGGTTGCGGCGAGCGGTCGGTAACCTAACCTGACCCGTCTGCAAACACGGACCAAGGAGCCTAACATGTGCGCGAGTCAATGGAGTCCTCAAAAAACCCAGAGGCGCATGAATGTGAAGGCGCGCGGCCTTCCTGTGCCGCCGAGTTGGCATCCGGGCCGCCCAGGGGTCCGATGAAGGGAGCAGTAACGGCCCGCCCTACACGCTCACGTCGTGGGGCGGCGCTGGTGCCGCACACGTTGGCACCCGAAAGATAAAACTATGCTCAGCAGGACGGAGCTGCAGAGGAAACTTGCGGAGGTCCGCGCTTCTGACGCAAATGATCGTCCCACCTTGCGGCATAGGGGCAGTGATCAATTAAACCATCTGTGCAGCTGGCCCCCTCCGGTTTCCTCAGGATAGCTGGCGCTTGTTGGCCGAGACCAGTCAGCACGGTAAAGCGAAGATTAGAGGCATTTCAGTCGAAACGACTAACCTATTCTCATAAACTTTCAATGGTGTCGAGGCCTTCTTGGTCTGAGGCCTCCGGAAGCGATGGCGCCGGGTGGGCCACTTTGGTGGCGCAGAACTGGCGCCTCGTGGGATGAACCAAACGCGCCCGATGCGGAGGCCTGCGAGATCCATGAAGGGTGTTGGTTGCTTAAGACAGCAGGATGGTGGCCATGGAAGTCGGAACCCACAAGGAGGTAACAACTGTCTGCCGAAGCAACTAGCCCCGAAATGATGGCGCTCTCAGCGTCGAGCTTCCATTCCCGGCCGCTGCCGGCAGATGCACGCAACAGCAAGGCTTGGCAGTGAGTTAGGGAGTGGCCGCTGTGGTGAGCGTTGAAGGTGTCGGGCGTGGAGCCTCGCCTGGAGCCGCCGCTGGTGCAGATCTTGGTGGTAGTGGTGCAAATACCTGCGAGAACTCTGAGGACTGAAGTGGAGAAGGGTTCCATGTGAACAGCATGAACATGGGTCAGTCGGTCCTAAGGGAAAGGAGAAGTTCTTCCGAAGCGGGAGCACTTTTGCAGTGGAGAGAGCCCCGAAAATCGAAAGGGGAATCGGGCTAATAATCCCGAACCCGGACACGCGATTATCCTCGGGGCCCAGTGGCGGTAACGCAAACCAGCTGACGCCGATGCGAGCCCCGGGAAGAAGCTTTTCCGGGTGAGACTATCCCTGGAATGGCTCGCCCTTGAGATAGGGCTTATGGCTCCAGGAGTGTGCGTTTCGGCGCTGTCCGTGCGCCGCCGGCCCTTGAAAATCCGGAGGAGGGAGGTGATTTTTCGAGCGACCGTACCACATCCGCAGCAGGTCTCCAAGGTGAACAGCCTTCAGTCGATGGACCAATGGGGCAGGTGTAGTTTGCAAAACGGATCCGTAACTTTGGATATGGATTGGCTCTGAGGACTGAGCCGGTCGGGCGACCTGGAAGCAGGAAATCTGCACTACCGGGACTGGGTGGGCTCGCCGTCTACGCGGCGCGCAAGGCCTGACCAGCGTCGGGATTCCTTCCTGTGGAGTTCAGCCGCGCGGCGTCTGAGGGCTTGCAGCCCAAAGGGCATAGCTTCGCCGGCAAAAACAGTCAACCTAGAACTGGTACGGACCGGGGAACGACTCAACGAATTAAAACAAAGCATTGCGATGGCCGCCGGTCGGTGTTGACGCATGTGCTCTTCGGCCCAGTGCTCTGAATGTCAACGTGAAGAGATTCATCAGTGCTGGGTAAACGCATAGGGAGTAACCATGACTCTTTGTAGAAGCAAATGCCCGTCATCATCTAATTAGTGACGCGCTAACGGATTAACGAGATCTGCACTGTCCCTATCTACTATCTAGCGAAACCACTAGCCAAGGGAACGGGCTTGGAAAAATCAATGCGGGGAAAGAAGACCTGTTGAGCTTGACTTTGGTCTGACTCTGTGAAGAGACATGAGCAGGTGGCATATGGGAGGCCGGTGAACCTCTGGTTGTGCCTGGCCAGTAGTCACCAATACTTATCGTTTTTTACTACTCGGTAGCGGCGACCATGAGTGTCCACGCTTCTTGTAGCACTAAGGTAAGGCTCCTTCGTTGGCCCGCACGATCTGTTCCGAGGACAGAAGTCAGGCGGGAGTTTGACTGGGGCGGTACATCTGGTCAAATGGTAACGCAGAAACTTACATGGTGCCTCCAGCGAGGACAGAAACTCGTGTAGAGCAAAGCGGGCAATGCTTGCTTGATTTTGATTTTCAGTAATGATTACAGACTGCGAAAGCGCTCTCGATCCTTTTGACTTTAAGAGTTTGGCAAGAGAAGCCAGTGTTACCAGGTTAACTGTCAGGGCGCTAAGCGTTCATAGCGATCGCCGCTTTTTGATCCTTCTGATGTCGGCTCTTCCTATCATTTCAGAAGCAGAATTCGCCAAGTGCTGATTGTTCACCACTAATAGGGAACGTGAGCTGGGTTTTAGACCGTCGACAGGTTAGTTTAATCTCAATGGATGACTGGTCATTGCGATAGTAATCCTGCTCAGTAACGAGGAGGAACCGCAGGTTCGGACACTTGGTTCATGTGCTTGGTCGAGAGACCAGTGGTGCGAAGCTACCATCCGCGGGATTGACGACTGGAACGCCTCCTGGGTCAGAATCCTCGCCCAAGCAGTGCAATGATATCGTGCAGACTCCTGCAAAAGCGCTTACAGGTGACGCTAGAGTCTTCGTCGGCGATCGCGGCGGGCCGCTGCGATTCCCGGCTCGACCGATCGCCACGTGGACGTGGGGGCATTAGATCGCTCGGCCGAGCGTAACGGCGGCGAAAGGACGCCCCATGCAACTCGTTTTTGGTGTGAACTGGGCTGCGCGCCAAATCGCCTGTAGACGACTTAGGCACTGTCGTGGTGCCAGAATTAGTAGAGGCTACCACATGCGACTCTATTGAGTGGCTCAGCCTCTGACCGGGAGGTTTGTCCACTATCTCAAGATGGATATCCTCCGTTTTTTGTATTTTCAAGACAGGCACGCATTGTAGAAGAAATGACAAAAATTTTTTTTTTTTCATTTTTTTTATACAGTCTTTGCTTCGCGGTTAACCGTATGGTCATTGTGTACTCATTTATCTCGTTTTAATTGTCGGTAAGATTTTGTGGTTAACCGTGTACGCCTTCACAGCTCGAGAGAGACTGTTCACTCGTACGCGAGTCTGCACTATTCTTGTACAAGTTCCTCTCTTTTTCTTCTTTCTTTTTTTTTGTCTCCTCCGCTGCGCTGTGTCTCTGCTCTTGTCCCCTCTTGAACACTCTGACCCGGTTCAGCGCTAGTCAATGCAAATCTCAACGCCACACAG
>JAZHYW010023354.1:0-26566 GCA_037355805.1 Ixodes ricinus
GTGGCGCGTCGGGCGCGCTTCCGGTATGGGGCTGTGGGAGGAAGTTACCATGCGGGACCTGCATTTCTGTGTTGTTTTGGAAGAAACCGGACAAAAACCTGTCTTCTCGTCAAAACGTCGCGACTGGGGCTGTACCAAAAGAGGCAGGAACGGTTTGAAGGTCTGTTTTTATGTGTTATCTGCCTGTTCGGTTCGTCCAAGAACGTGGATAAGGGCTGTGAAAAAGAAAAACCAGGCGCCGTCCGACCACGATTGCTTGTGCGGGAAACTCTTTGGGTATTCACGGACACTTGTGGTCGTCAGTTTTCTTTGTTTTGTTCCAACATGAACGCGAAAAAACCGCCAAGTTGCACGGGCCCCTTGCGGACCATGTTCAGTGGGTTTTCAAGTTGAAACGGCCGACTGATCGTTCGAACTGCCGTCTTCTCTTTCAAACGTTTCTACTTGTCGTCTGCTCGTTGAAACGACAGCTGTTCATATAGACCAAACGTTGACCCGGTAATTGCGATAAGAAGTAAGTGCAGGCCTCAGAAGTCTTTGAAAATTGAAGGTTGGTTTGGGTAAGTAGGTTCGGTGTAAGCAGTATATATAAGAATATGTTGACAATTGTTACCAGTGGCCATCACTGACTTGTTACACCTGATTCACTTGGTCCAATCCTGCTTGCAATTTTCAGTATCGACGTCGACCATCTCAGCTACGGTTGGCGCTTTTGCAGCCCGAGTGACGTCATGTCTCAAATTAGCGAGCAGAACCTCATCATCTGAATCAGGCGTTCGCGTCCATTCTGCGGCGTCCACGCGGAATGAATCGCCGCATGTCACCTTATTCACGCGAAGTTTATCGGTGTAACGAGCCTCGTTGATTTCGCTTAGGCCGTTAAAGTAGTCAGACATTGCCAGGAAGACGCAGAATCAACAATTTCAACGCGAAAAAGAGCGCGGGGACACACACCGGCGCCGATAACATCGCATTAAAATAGTTTGTTCATTGGCGACGGCGAGCTTCTTGCGCACTCTCCACAGCGCATGCGCGCGCGCCGGTGGCGCCCGCTAAGGGCGCTCCGGTTTGTTTGTAAACAGGAGTTTGTCATGCGGAAATGTAGAGAACTGGCTCGGGTCTGCTGCTGGTTAGCCGAGCGTTTGGTCAGGCCGGAGCAGATCGAGAGCAAAAAATCTCGGAGGTCATGCCCGGATCGGAAGTGTGCGAGGGTTAGCGAATAGATGGCGCCATCGAGTTTGTTGCCGAATTAAAAAGAACGAATATACTCTAGATGTTTTGAAAGAAATCGGTTTCTTAATGTATCGCGCTAAGATTTACCAGAGGGGTGCGGTTAGGTGGTGTAAACGTCGAGTGAAAGATAAACTATTAAAAAAAGTTAGTGGGAATTCGGCGGCGTGGCCAATGACGTCCACGGACGTCCAAGAGGATATTTGGTGTTCTTTGACGTAAACATGTTTTATTTAGGATGCCGCCGACTGCATTTTGAAACGTCGGTCGGTCGGCGAGTGTGTGCGTGGTCGGGTGCTCGGCGGCTCGGTGATGTTCTCGCTGGTGTGTGTCGACGTGCCGCCTGTTCTCGTCGCGTATCGATTGCCAACATCCAGGAACAGTATTTTTTTTTAATTTCGTTCGCCCGGTGCCGTCGGTCACTCCTGTTCCAAAAGAAGATTCATAGTGACTACGGTACTGTCCGACGACACTTTTGCAGAGCGTTCAAGTACCGTCCGACGGTACTCCACCGACGGTACTCCGCCGTCCGAAAGTCTCGTCTAAAACGAATTGTCAAAACGAGATTTTCGAAGCATCGCTGTTTTCTGTACTAACAAAGAGAGTGTCGAACGAGTCGTTCAGGAAGTTAAGGGTTTTCTGCAATCACTGGGAGCAATGTAAATTGGGACAAATGTATTGGCTTCTGGCATGGGGATTGGTCTTCAAGCCCAAGTTCGTTTGCAAATGTCAGTTGGGTAACAACCCCCGTCAAGTACCTGGGAGCTCCGCTCGAGTGTTATAAAAGCAGCGAGAAATATTGGCGTGCGCAAGCGCAAGAAACTAAAGCTAAAACTGAAAAATTGAAAGGAGAGAGCCTCTCCATGTTTGCCAAAACCACAGCGTGCAATTTGTTTTTTGTGGCCAAAATATGGTTTGTAATGCAAGTGTCTTATTGTTCCCGAGTTAACGTTCAAAGATTCCATCGAGTGTTTGCTGTTTTTATTTGGGCGGCGTCATCCTGGGAAAGGTGTGCCAGGGACAATCTGTTCAGACGAGTCCGGGACGGAGGACTCGGATTGACCCACCTGTTCGTCCGCCAGGTAGTGAACAGATTTCTGTTTTTTCGTGACACCTCTGACCCTTTCCTGCGAACTGTGTGTCTGATGAGGTTGGCGCGAGGGCTGCCTCAGCTCATACTGTCCACAGAGTGCATAGCCGGCCCTCTTTTTGGTTATTTTAGAGAAATTGTATCCTCAGTTTGGTTTTTGCAGGCGCGTTTTTCTTTGGAATATTTAAGTAACGTGACACGCAAAAAACTATATAAAGATATAAGAGATAGCGTATTTTCTGTCCCGAAGTATAGAGCGATATATTGTGAAGGCGCAGGGCAGGAAGTTCTGAAAAGAGTGAAGAGGATGCCAGTTAAGCCGGGAGTTAAGACTTTCTTTTTTAAACTTCACACTGGCACATTGTCAGTAAGAACATATTTAGAAGCAAAAGAGATGTTTGTCCCTTGGGGAACGATCTGTTACACTTGCAAAGCTCCTGAGAAAATTGAGCATGTGTTCTTGCATTGTTGGGAGGGGTCTTCTTTTGGGATGTGCTTCAAAGAACTATACGCAAAGATTTTCCTTTAGATCAGCATGGTATTCGCTTCTTGGCGATAGACAATGACGAGGGAGTGCCTTTTGATTTGATAATGCTCCTGGGCCTTCACAGTCGATGGCGCTCCCGCTCGGCGAGGCTCCATAATGATGCCGATGCTCGACCTGCGAGGGTGAACTTTCGTGACCGTGTTGTGGCGTACGTCGAAGGCGTTAAAACACAAGTAACCGCACCTGATTGGTTATCAAGAATTGAACCGCTAAAAATGTTAAAAGGGTTTTGATGTGTCAACGTCAGCCAATGAATGGATGACGGCTTGATATATTTTCATCTGTATATATCTGTCATGTAAACATGTTTGTGTAATGTAAATATGTTTGTGTCGTGTCAAAAGCAGGTAATAAAAAATAAAAAAGTAGTGTAGCTAAGCGGTTAAGATGTCTGCCTCTTGTGCAAGCGGTCGTGGGTTCGATCCGCAATGGAACCTTACTTTTTTTTTCTTTTTTCGAACATTTTGTTTTGTTGGGGCATTTGGCGATATTTACGACATTTATGTTTTACGATTAACACTGAAAAAAAGAAAAAAGAATGTCGACGACAGTGCTAAGAGCGCGAGCTAGTTGCTTTGGATCAATCACGCGGCATGAGCGCTCCTGCAGCGGGTGCAGTCATGCCAGTCAAGGCTACTCGCTCGCCGCTTGCACGGCCTTCGCAGCTATTCTATGCAAGGGTGATAATCCGTCGTATTACACACAAGTAAAGCTCCAGAAAAATGCGCACAAAATTACTGCGGCTGGGGTCTGTCGCCTCCGGTACACGTAATCTTCATTTGCAACAGGAGTGACGGACGGCACCGGGCGAAGTTTGAAAATGGAGAACGCGTATTTTGATGTTCCTGAGAACGCGACGAGTACAGGCGGCACGTCGACAACACGCACCAGCGCGGACACCGCCGAGCCGCCGAGCACCCGGCCACACACACGCAAACCGACCGACATTTCAAAATGCAGTCAGCGGCATCCAAAGAAAACGTGTTGTTGACGTCAAAATAACTAAGACGTAAATATAAAAGCTGTTATTTTAACGTCCATGACGTCACTGGCCACGCCCCCCCTGGACATCAAATCGGTGCCGAAAGTACGCAGCCGGTATTTGCAGACAAAAAAAGGCTGGGCTCATACTGAGTTCAGCCCTTTTTGATCCCCCGAACATGCGTAGAACATCTGCGCTTTCGCAGTATAGGACGCCCCTAAGCTACCGGGGGATACCCCGAAAGCCCCTATTTTAAAACTCTCTACTGTCTGCCTGCCCACGTTTCTCGCGCTGCAGAACCCAGTAATCTTGGCCCTGCTCGTTTTTTATCTCGATGAGCACCGTATACCGGCGTGCGGTTGTGTATATCACTACTGCCTGATGCACGTAAAAAAGTAAAAATACGACCTTAGACTGTAGCAGTGGTACTCCGCTGGCTAAATTTCTCATATGCAGCGGAGACCCTGCAGACTCTCATTGGGGCTGACTAACTTCCGGCTGTCTAAATACACACGTACGAGGCATATAATGCGCGTTTCGAGCCGTCAGAAGCGAGAAAATCTCTAAAGCCGCAGTCCTGCACATATACATTATTTTGAAGACACGGTAATCGCTGCAAACGCGATGACGAAAGCATGTGTGCACACATACCCAACCATCTTCGACGCATGTTTTCTTTCTACGTTTCTATGCTTGGAACATGCCTGAAGACAATGTTTGTACGACCCATGTGCCCGGGCCGTCGTACCAGTAAACATACACGCCTCAGACAGTGACAGCAGACTGCCTTTTGTAAGATGTATTAAGGAAGTGCAACCGTGGCTTTATACTCTCTTTTGTATTTTTATCCGCGTCTATCCCGCTGCAGAACCCAGGGACGATGGGTTAATAAATCTCCGCCCCTCCGCTTTTCTACCCGGAGGAGCATCGTATCGGCACCCGCGGTCGTGTATCACTATTACTGCGCGGCGACACATTGAGGGCCCCAGGCTAGCAGTCCTAGGGGAGCGGCTAAATTTCTCACCTAATTTAGAGACTGGGGCCGATCGCAGGGGCGTGATCTATATCGCTTCCCGCGCTGCCTAAAATATACGCGCAACGTAATTATTGCGTATCTCGAGCCGCAAGGACAGCAAATTGTCTCTCGCTGTAACTCCGACTATGTGGCACACGACACTCGGAGGTTCCCCTACACTCACACGGAACCGCAATGCGCTGGGAACAAGGACCACCGGTGTTCCATTAATCGGGCAGCCGAAGAGAAGGGCGATCGATCTCTTGCTCCAACGACAATTTAGTTTCGGTGCCCGAGAAAATGGACTACTCTTTATTAGTACGGGGGTCTCCACACCTTTTGGCTAAGGGGCAGGATCGAGGATCTGTCGCTTTCTTGAGGGCCTGAAAATAGGTAAGTAAATAATAACACGGTGGAACAACATCAGGCACAGTCGAAACCACATTAAATACGAAACCACATCAGGCACAGTTTACCCTAGTCCCCAGCCACGTACTTGACAAAGCCGGTATGCCAAAGTGAAAAAAAAACAAAAAACAGCAACATGCATTACAACTTGAATTGAGCAAAAAATATAGAAAAGGCAAAACAAGAATAATAGGGAGTCGGGACTAAACGTGACCTTCTCCCAGTGATGCGGCGAGAGCCAAGACAACATTTTCCCGCCTCCCGGAAGTTCCGCGATTCAAGATGGCGGCGCCCACGTAGAAAAGGTCCATGGTTCGCCGACATCTTGAGAAGTCCAGGGTGTGGCGAATACCACGGGCATCTCGTTAACTCTCCACAGCCATTGAAAGTACGCTATTAGCCAAACAACATCGCCAAACAGCCAGTCACGAAGCGAGAGAGACGATTCGCCACGCCCAGTATTTCTTAAACTCTCAGTGACTAGCTGAACTGTGGCGGAAAATCATCAGTTAAGGAAGTAACCTAAAAAATACAAAAAATGTGGCGCCGGAAAAAAAATTTTTTTTCTTTCACAGACACTTACCATTTCTAGAATCGTGGTTCGTCTGCAGAGACACATCCGTGTGTAACAAAAACCGCGGCCCTCTCCACGGAGCTTATACGGTCATTCTTGATACATAGCGTTGACTTGAGGTTGAACCTTGCATTTGCTTTGTAACTACTAAAGATGACTCTCCCATGGGAAACAAAACGTCTAATGAAACTGTGTTTTTTTTTTCTGTTGCGTCAAGTCGGTGTTCTTATTTTAATTATGATGTCTCCCGGCTTTCGAAGTATTTTTGCGCTTAGCATTGAATTGAACCAATTCATAACCAATTTTTCGATAGCCGCGGTGACACTGCAAATTCACCGAACAAGACTTTCAGCGCACTCTGTCGGAGGACCGTTCCTTCCTTGTATGACGGTCCTGCTGTCGCACTCCTCCTAAAATCCCTGTCTGCCGACAAGTCCGAAGCGTACAAATCAGTGCTAGGCAGTGTCGCGATACAAATGTACTGCGATAGTATCTTAGAAATACTTTCGAGTATCTGTATCTCTCTACCGAGATACATTTGAAAAATTGTATCTAAATCACAGTAGTGAAATGCATTTACAATGTATCGCCTGTATTGCGATACTTTGCAGGACTTAGGCATCTCGTTACGTTTGTTGCCTTTTTTTAAGAAAGCCTATAACATAATCCATCTCAGTCACCAGCACTAAAAAAAAAAACTGCGATTTAAAAAAGGTTACTTGCAAGGATTACAGAATAGACTCCACTCACAAAGCCCCCAATCTTTCCAATTTAGCAGGGAGTTCAGTGGAGAGAGAATGAACTGTGCTGTTGTCCAATCTCCTCACACTGTGGGTGACTCAGAACCATGTAAGACGGCACATTGAGATGCGCCCTCACGGCAGAACAGGGTTCATTTCGGGCAGACGTTTTTTGTCAAGCATGGTACGCACTCTTTATCTTTCTGTAATTACGTGTTTCAACAAGATGGCACGTTTGTTAAGCAGTAATAATGATAAGGAAACAGTTCGAGGTAAAGGGTAGTGCGTAAAATTGCACGAAAAAGGAGCACAAGCATAAATTACCCTTCGAATTCACCACGAACTACACCCTCCCCACGTAGCACCGTTCGGGGACAAATGTACTTCTATAAGTATCTGTATCTATATTCCGGAATACATTTTCGCCGTTTTTGCAGAAGTAGCTGAGGGATATACCGTTGCGTCAAAGACACATGTATCTCAGTATCTGTATTTTGTGCCTTAAAGCACACGTGTCTCAGCATTTGTATTCCCAAGTACTTTCTGGAGTACCTCTGCCCAGCGCTGGTACTAATGTATGGGGCAAAGGTGCTTCGAATGCAAGCTTGAGACGCGTGTCCGGAGGTTTTTCTGTCTTCATGTCCGCTTCGAGCACTGTGTCCTTTGTGCAATGTAGGACCAGCCTGACTGCGGTTTAAAGAAAATCTGGAGCAACTACTTTTCAGCAAAGCAATTGGGAGAGTAAATTGCTGCAATCTTCGGATGAAGCTCGATTAACGACAAAATTAGTAATGCGTAGACATTAAAAAAAAAAAACTCTTTTTAAAACTCAGTTGAGCAACATTGGCGATCGACGTTCCTTGGCTTAGAAGTGCGAAAAGAGGAATCATCCTTTTGCTTCTTTTTTTATTTCTAGGCTAGGTGGCGCAAGCTACCACCCGTTATAAAGGGTATAGCCAATAGCATTCATTCGTTCCTTCATCCTCGGGCACGAAGCATATGTGATTGGGTCCGAGTCCTCGCCGAACGTTGACGCAGTACTCGTTTCGGATTCGAGCTGAGCCGAGCTCACGCCGAACGCCATGACGCAGTGGTCGCGTCCAATAGATGATCGGAGTATACGTGTCCAAGCAATGGCGGACACGGAAAAATTGGCTCGGCATGCAGCTAGAAGTAGCGCGCACGTTTTGAAAAGAAGGGTCTACTGGCACTGTGAAACGTTATGCTCAGTGCCACTGCGCAGACGTCTTTTTTAGGCCTAAGCATATTATCAGCCTCGCCATTCGCCGAGCTCCGTCCACAAAGTCGGAGTGACTGGTACCCCCAAGTTTATGTATTTATTCTTTTTTTTTTTGCAGGAGAGTATAGTAGCACACAGACGAAAATATTTTCGATAATACCCACCTAAAATGTCGTTAATTTTTTTTAACGTCGGATATCGTGGAATATGATCTCTTAATGCTTTATATGTCGCGCAAAGAAACACACACAAAAAAAAGACGATTTTGCTGAAAAATAAAAATTTAAGAGCAATTGCGTGGGGCTTTCAATTCGCTTAGAACCGGCCGTTTTGATAACACCCTTATAAACGACAGAAGAAAATTAAATAAAGCACTTTCTGACGCGCTCTAACAAAAGTGTTCAAAATTGCTCTTTTGTTCACAATGTTAAAGTTTATATTCCATCGACTCAGTAATTCAATTAAGCTTTTGGAAAAATGGCTATACGCAACCCGATAAAAAAAATCTACGCTCGAGTTAACGACGTCTCATTGGAATAGGAAATCCGATTAAAAAATAAATTGCCGTTGAATGCTTCTCGCTTCATCCGAAAATACATAACTTATTTTTTCGCCGCTTCAAAAATTAAGTTATTCGGCAGGCATGCAAGCGTTTTCACTCCCATTTTTAGTGAATTTCAAGTATAAAACATTACCATTAGCAAAGTCCCGCTGATACTGAAGCACTTTTAGATAATAATTTGGGGTCTACATGTGCTTCTTCAAAGGCTAACCCTCCATAAAGCAGGGTTGGGCGGAAATACTCTCAAAAGTATTTGGGAATACAAATACTGGGATACATGAAAAACAGCTGAAATACTGATACTGAAACATATTTATAAAAATGCATCGCGATACGTAACAGAAATATATATGCAAAATCCAGAAGTATTTGGAAATACAAATGCAGGAATACATTTTAGTAGGGCTGAAATACTTATTAAAAACACAGAGGTTCGGGCGAGTTGGTTGCTCATGATGTACAGGGATCATGCATCGAGAAGTCAATATGATTATGTCCAATCCGGACGCCTCTTTCAGCAGTGAACTTATAACGTGACCGTGGAATGTAGTTCAAGGAACCCGTATCCTTTTGGGAACGCCGACAGAGCCTTCAACTTTTGGAATCGACTGGAATAGTCGACCACCTAAAGTGTGGAAAAACATTTGTTACATTTTGCACAACCAACAAGGGAGTCATGTGCGGTCAGAGGCACAAAACATCCCTGAAGAACTGTGTGGAGGTTAACAATTCTTTTTTTTTTCATTGTAACAAAGTACATCGGTCGTAATAGTATCGCGATGCCAAGAATACACGCGGAAATGTATTTCGATACAGAAATATAAAAGACAGTTGAACAATTGTATCGCGATGCAGAAATATATATGAATAATGTATTTCCGAAATACCTATCGCGATACACTTGTATCGCGATAATGCCTAACCCTGTCATAAAGTTTTAATGCGACGGTGTGCAGAGGGATATCTTTTTTTCAATGAATGCCCGTGTAATTAATAACCTGAATAGGAGCACGGATGCGGAAAATAGCAATCCGACATCAGCCTTTCAGACAGAGTTTCTACCTTTGACGCGTGAGTTGATGTGAGATGTCTCTATTTAATGAATCAAACTTTATTCCATGATCATTAGACGAGGGTGATGAATAAGTTTAGTCTCCTAGGCTGTAATTTTTTTATTCCGTGATGAAATTGAAAGATGTTATATTCGAATGAAAGTTTGAAATCTCCTCTTTTACAAGAACACATCGCTCCCTACCCAGTTTTTCTTTTTTGTTCCTCCGCTTTTTGGGCGTATGAATCAGACGACGACAACGAGGACGTTGCTTGAACCGTTTGTCGTGTGATTGTTTCGCACTTATTTCCCTTCCCCTCGCTGTTTTGTGATTGAAGATCGATTGGCCGGTACCGGAGCCGGTACCACGAACCGCAGTTCCGAAGTAGCGCGGCCCCACGTCCGTCGCAACTTTGGTCCCTCGTGCGCCGCCATCGCGTCGTCCAACCCATATTGAGAATGACGCGTACATCTAGTACTTACTGCGATCTGTGGAAAAATTTTTTCGATCAGTGTATTTGCAGTATTTTGGAAGCCACAAAACATGAGGTTCATATTCTTTTTTTTTTCTTTTTAATATTGCATGTGTGTGATTTACACGACTTTGAACATATTTGGTATGTATCAGCTTGAACGGCCCGTGATCGTGGAAAAAAGAGTGAGCGCGCCTGAAACGGGCCAATTCTCGACCTGCGGTTTTCGGGGCGGAAAGAACACGAATTTCGAGCCGCAAATTGTGTTCTGGATAGTTGGGTTCTCATAGGTCATGTTCAAATAAAAATTTAGTCACGCATAAGTATACCCTTTCAGTGTCCCTTTAAAGGGAACACCGGAGCGTGTGGCCGGCGTAGGCAGTCTTCGCATCCAGCGCTTTATATACAGGCGTAAAGTCCCTGGATACTGCTTTCTACAAGTAACGACACCGAATGCGGAGCGGAATTTCGTCTGCCTCTTTTGCAGGGTTGTGGTGACGTCAGCAAGACGCCGAGCTCTGATTGGCTCTGATTGAAGGATAGTGGGTGGACCTCAAATCAAGGAACCCTGAGGTCTACCTACTACCTTTTAATCAGAGCCAATCAGAGCTCGGCGTCTTGCTGACGTCACCACAACCCCTGTAAACGAATCAAATGAACTTGCGCCCCGCATACAAATGACGAAGCACATTCCGCTGGAACAAAATGGCGTCTTTCAGCTCAGTTTTCTGCTGTGCGCCGCCATTGGCTTCCTAAAACCTGCACCTCCACGCAGTCGGCGCTTCAAAGAATGACGCTACTGACGCTACTTGTAGCTACTTGTTCTTATCTAGGAACTTCAGGCCGGCGCTCCTGATTGCTCCGGCTGCCGGCGGCATCGGAAGCTGGGCGCAGGTGCAGTGAGTACGAGAGCAACACCTTTTAGAAACTAATGCCTACGGCGCTTTGTTTTGTTACGTCAGTTATGTATCCGCTCCTAGGCCAAGCGAGAAGAGCTAACAGAGGGTTTTCACTGCCAAGCATCTGCGACGAGGCTGACGAAGCTCTCCGGAATCCGGATGGCCCAGGAAAATCCTTTTTTCCCCCTCTTTTTTTGTGCTGTCATCACCGATGAGATTGGTCCGAGCGTTTAAGATGGAAGTGTGCTATTGGTTTTACCGACTAAATATCATAAAAAGTAAAACAATAAGGCTTTTCAAATTCTTTGTGACGCCGAATTAAAGCGCAGCTCTTGAGGAGGAGAAGGGTAGGGTACGGAAGGGAGGGTAGGCCCCTCTTCCTTCCCCCGCTAAATTTTGAGGGAAAATTTTACCCTCGTAACGTCACAAGTGTTGGTAAATGTGACGTCATGAGGGACACGAGGGCCATAAGCATGCGACGACCGCGACTCTGACGTTTCCATGCCTGATGTGACATCCCGACACCACCAGCCATGCATACCTGCGAAATTTGGCATGCATAAGGGTGGCGATGTGGGTTAGTTGGTTCATACTGACGAAAAGGCAAACAGCGCACAAAAAACGGGGACTAGAGGAAGTTCACACAGGACAAGCGCTGACTCTCAACTGAAATTTAATCACATGAAACCAAACAAAGAAAACAGCAACGCCGCCCACGTCACATGATACATTCACCACGTGTCCAAAAAAACAATCTCTTTACTACTTAAGCCAAGTGACGTTTGGCTTACACAGTTCGCGCCTCCCTTGATAATTGCATGCGCCTCTAAAATTTCTCTATTCACCTTGTCCCTTCCATAGCCAATGATAGCAGTCTTACTGAAGATAGGCTTGCAGCCACACCCATGACAATGCAATGGCAGATGCCCCCTACCGCTCCCACCACTGAACGCAACGACAAGTCATGCTCCCGCAGTCTGTGATTAACACACCTGCCCGTCTGACCGACGTAGGCTTTTCCACACGTTAATGGAATCGTGTATACAACTCCCACCTTGCAAACAACATATTGATTGTCATGCTTCACCGAGCAAGCGGGGCCTTTGTCCTTCTTATCGCCAACTCTCTAAACTGGCGCAACTATGCGCGAGAGTTGGCGATAAGAAGGACAAAAGCCGCTTGCTCGGTGAAGCATGACAATCAATATGTTGTTTGCAAGGTGGGAGTTGTTTACACGATGCCATTAACGTGTGGAAAGCCTACGTCGGTCAGACGGGCAGGTGTTAATCACAGACTGCGGAGCATGACTTGTCGTTGCGTTCAGTGGTGGGAGCGGTAGAGGCATCTGCCATTGCATTGTCATGGGTGTGACTGCAAGCCTATCTTCAGTAAGACTGCTATCATTGGCTATGGAAGGGACAAGGTGAATAGAGAAATTTTAGAGGCGCATGCAATTATCAAGGAGGCGCGAACTGTGTAAGCCAAACGTCACTTGGCTTAAGTAGTAAAGAGATTGTTTTTTGGACACGTGGTGAATGTATCATGTGACGTGGGCGGCGTTGCTGTTTTCTTTGTTTGGTTTCATGTGATTAAATTTCAGTTGAGTGTCAGCGCTTGTCCTGTGTGAACTTCCTCTGGTCCCCGTTTTTTGTGCGCTGTTTGCCTTTTCGTCAGTTTGGCATGCAGTTGCGTATTGATGTTCATAATCGATTTAACAAATATTGATGCGCTTTTAATGAAAGAATTGTCACATCTGACTATAGTATTTCCCCCGCTCCACGTGGCCAGCGCAAGAACTTGTATCTTTCAGATGTCACCGGACAATCCCTTTAAGCAATCAAGCGAAGGACAGATGATTAATTTAGATCCCCTAAAATATTTGCACAAACATCACTGGGGCACGGTGGAAACACTCAAACCTTTTTCAATTACGGGAGCCGTGCTCTGGAGCTCCGTCAACATGGGCTTCCTTGTGTGAAACTAGATATAAAAGTGCTTCGCCTTCTATGACAGCCGTTCAACCGTTCAAGAAAAACAAAAACACAACGGCAGCTAATGAAATCCGGTTACTATATTGGGAACCCTCCGGGGAAAATTGTCCTTGACAGGACCTCCTTGTGAGGAGTCAACAAGCGCCAATATAACAACCCCCCCCCCCTTAAAAATAAATAAAAAGAATTACCAAAATTTACGAAATAAGCAATGAGTAGTTTGGTTAAATTTCCATATACAAGTTGAATATGCTTGTACGGGTTCTCAAACAAAGTGTGTTTGATTCTATGACAAAGATGTTCGTGTATGCTCTTCCAGTGACCGGAGCAGGTCCACGTGCGTAGACACAACGATAGAAACATCGGAAGCAACGCGCAGGCACAGGATTGAAAAATTAACTTTTGATCTATGCCCGTTTTCGCCTCAAGAGAAAAGGAAGTTTTGCTTAATGCCCATACGCCGCGCGAAGTAGTTTTTACAAAATCTGGTTGCCAGAGGAGGAAGCGATTTCTTTGGCGTTTGAAACGTCCACGTCTTGATAAGGCAACATACCTGTAATCTAAAGGGCACCTACATATATATCAATTATCAGCATAAAGAGAGAAATTAGTTATGCTCGCGAAAAGCTGTACTTCTTTTTTAACACGGTTCTTGGGGTGAAAACGAGTACAGACATGATGTTTATAGAGTTCAAAGTAAACGGAAAGTATCAGACCCCTACTCTTAAAAAAGAACAAAAAAAAAGAAAAGTAAAAAGAGACGGGGAGGAAATAAGAACTCTGGCAAGGGTTGAGATCGAGGAGTGATGCTGAGTAGGACACTCTTAGTGTCAGCGTATGTTGCAACCGATGAAGCGCCATTTTAATTGGGCGCAAGTCTTAGTTCGGCCCAATTGTCACTTCGGCTGAACTTTCATTTCGGCTTCAATTTCAATTCGGCTGAAGTTTAAGTTTGGGTGCAAGCTTTAATCTGGCTCAAAGTTTTTGTTCGAGGCTTAGGAACCTTAGTGCAACTAAAGTGTCGACGCATATATTGAAAAACCGGAGACGACAGACGAAGAAGGGGGAAAAAGACACGTTTTGTATTTGTCCCTTTCTTCGTTCGTCGTCTCCAGATTTTTAAATATGTGTAACATCCAGCAGCTCGCCTGTTTACTTACTCTTTCTTTAAAGTGTCGACTCGGCCGAATTGTCAATAGGGCTGGGCTCATTTAGGCTCAAAGATTTAATTTCACTGAGCGTCTAAGCCCTGCTCGAACCGTTAATCCCGCTTGAAGTTTCAGCCCGGCTGAAGTTCTCAGTTTGGCTGAAAGTTCCAGTTCGGGGCTCAGAAATTTTAATTCAACTATCTGTCGTTGGTCTGTCTGTGTTTCCGTTCGTGGATTTCTTTGCTATATTTAGCGGAAAAATTCACGTCACGCGAACTCATGGTAGCACGTGACAATACGACTTGACAGCATGACGTCAATTTCCCTGATAAATTTATTTAGGGAAAGTGACGTCACGTGAGCTGTCATGAGACATAAGGTGTCGTGACACCATGATATCACCTGGATAAATTCAGCGGGAAAAGTAATAACAACGTGTTCTTTGCCCCCGGAAACGACCGTTTCTCCTAAACGAATGGAAACGACTGCTCTTGAGCACTGCATTCGAAACATTCAAGTATACGAAAAAAAGAAATGTCGCTAGTAATTTTTTGTATCACACTGTCATAGGCGCGGACAGCGCAAACCTCCAGACTTAAAGGGCTGCTGAACCGAAATTTTGATCTCAGAAAACAACGCAGAAGCGCTAGGCGGTACGCTACAAACCCGAAAGCATCACCCATAAAGCGATATCTCCAACGGATGGTCGTATTTTTGTGAAAGAAGGGCGCGCTTGAACAAGGCCCAAAAAGGCCCGTGACGTCACGATTCTCGTTTCCTCCTCCTCTCGCTTTGACTCCGCGAGGACGCGAAGAGGGGAAGGAAGCAAGGCCGTTGTCCCTCCTCCTCAACCATTCTGCAGAAAACCGACGTCGCGATTCTCACTCAATCGCATCCTTATTTGACAAAAATAAAAACGGCCATGCGTTCAGAGATATCGCTTTATGAGTGATGTTTTGGGGTTAGTGGCGCCCCGTTGAACACTCCTACTACCTTGTTTTGTGATATCCACAGTTTCGGTTCAGCATCCCTTTAACCCAGTGAATGTAATCTCGCACGAAATATAAAACGAAAGGAATGTAGGATACTTCTGCTGGAAGGAATCACAGGAAAAAAAGACGTGATACAGACGGAAACATTTTAATGTTGGCATCTGTTAGTCTCGTTCTCTTTTAGTTTCATTCTTTCTGCCAGAAACATACTCATACCAACACGTTCTTTTCTTTTTTTCGGAGTAGGAGTGGACGTTTCTTTTCTTTTTTAGTGGGCCTGAATATACCGTACGCGACAGTTTTATTGGCAACTCTCCTGCCCTGTCGTGACTCGGATCTCGGAGCATTCGGCGTTCCTTTTATACCAAAAGTCGGCGATGTTGTCTCGGCGTGGACAGGGGACTTATAAGCGAAAAACACATCGGAGCAAAAGGGGCGGTTTCTATACATCTATACGTCGTGCGGAGCCGAACACGGCAGCGACACTTAGCGCCGTCCTCGCTTGCGTTCGCGTTTTTCCTCCTATCCTCTCCCTAAGCACACTCTTGGGGCCCTTACCTGGACACTTGGCGAAAAAGAATCGGGCGGCTCTGATTGGCCGGCGCCAAGGTCAAGTGCGGCGTTGGCCAATAACGGCCGCCAGATATTTCGTCGACTTTTTCGTGTGTGTGTGTGTGTGTGTGAGTTTGCGTGTGCGTGTGCGTGTGCGTGTGTGTGTGTGTGTGTGTGTGTGTGTGTGTGTGTGTGTGTGTGTGTGTGTGTGTGTGTGTGTGTGTGTGTGATTGGTTCAGTCGCTGACAACATACCCACAAATACAACGAGCGCCGCGATGAAGCGGCGCTCGTGGCTGCATGGTTTCGGCGCTGTTTGGTCGTCTCCATATCGTATCATAATTTGGTCTGTTGGTCGGACTTAACAGGAAACTGAAGCGGTTCTGTATTTTTGGAAAAACACTTCAATCTTCTCTTTTAGGCCTCCGCGATCCACGGAATTATCAAGATTTTTTTTTCTTTTTCAATTTGGTGCGCGGAGGTTGCAGAAAATCATTTTTCAAAATACCGCCGAAGCACTCTATACTACCAGGAAGCGTGACACATCATATCCAGAGTTTTCGGTAACTCCTACTCTCACGCATCTTCAGCTCCTATCAAAGCTATGTACGTGCACTCATGCTACTTTCAAAAAAAGAAAAAAAGAACAGAAAAATTGCGGTGGCTTAGCTCGGCTATGCCAGGATATACGTAGCGTGAGCTCATGCACACAAAATGAGAGGCGCTATCAAGCGGCTCCGGTGCAGCGTCAGACTTGGCTACTGCGCAACGGAGGTGGACAGCTGGGCACGCGGCGGCGCCAGTGTGTCTGCCGCGGCTATGGCGTCACTCCTCTGGAATGTGCAGACCGGCGAGGCGCGCGCGGTGGCGGCGGAGCGCGCGGCGGCGGCGTCTCCGGCGCGCCAGATGTGCGCCGTGTGACGTCACTGCTCCTCGCGCTTGCGCAGCACGGAGCACGGCTCATTATGCGAGCCACGCGAAACTGCTCAACCTCGGCCAGTGTAGCTCACGCTTCACAAGGTCGGAGCAAGGCGTCAGGAATGGAGTCAGTGCGGGGAAATATATATCTGGCAAATTGCACGCGCTGCTCACACGAGCGACACGCGTTTGGCGGCCGAAAGATCTGGGTAGGACGTAACGACTGGTCGGTTATTTTCCCTGTTTTCTCGCGTTTACTTAGACCTTCGGGGAAATGAATGTGATATTCAGATTCACGGGATAAAATTCTCCAGAATTCAGATCTACCTCGTTTTTCTTCAAAAACGTCTTCAGCCTTTCTTTAAAGTGAAACGTAGTAAAGTTGTACGGAGTCTGTCGCCGATCTCACCAAATTCATCCTCAACTTTCTCGGACATCCACGCGTCGGCGCGTGCACTAAAATGTTGATTTCAACTTAACAACAGCAAACATCGCCATTGTTTCCCCAGGAATATTTTAGGTGACATTTCTAAAATATCAATAAGGAGTAATTAAACATTTGGGGGCGTATAGTTTTTATTCAACTGCTCTGCACCTTTTTTTTTCTTGCTTCGAATCATATGGCTTACAGTCGCAAAATTCTTAATTTCAAATTTTCTTGAAAAAGATTGTAATGTTTCCGATGACTGTCATTGATCGGGTATCATAGGAAGCAAACTAATTATAATTTTGACATATATTTGAAAACTTTTTATTCCACAGATTGTCCCAGAAAGTTGGCCACGAATGAAAAAGAAAGTCCTCAAACCCCGCCCCAGGTTCCTGTGGATTCTATACCAAATCCGCCGATACTGAAGCGAGCGCGTTACCACAAAGCCTAGCCTGCTGCCTTGACGCGTCGGCCGATAAACCGCACGTGTTGAGGACTGCGCATATAAACTCTCGCACTGCTCGCGCCCGCTAGATGGCAGCAGCCGCAGTGACGCTAAATTCCTTAGTTCGCGTCTGCTAAAAGGCTTCCGTGTGTACAAAAAAAAAATTAGACGCGTCAGTTTTTGAGCAGGTGTAGTCCCAGGGCAGTCAGCTGAACAGGAGGTGCTGGAGCTCGGCTCGTAGAAAAATTAAGTTTTCTTTCGTATCTTTCGACTCATGTGACGTCGGTGAACTCAAAATTTCACACTTCATTCCTACCGCTATAGCGCCGGGTGCAGCTTTCCCGCGGCGTTTCCACTTTCCGCGACGCGTCATACTTTATTTGTACGGTTGGAAGAACCGAGTTTAATTTTCTCGATCGTACCTGGTAGGATTGAATGGTGAAACATCGAGTGGCCGTAGCTGGTGCAATGTATGCATAATGCGCAAAAAACGAAAAAAAAGAGAATGCGTTTTGTTAATTTCTTAGTAGAGTCACAGCGACAACTGCGACAAGTCACGGCTAAATCGTTGGGTATTGGCGTCGCGTTCACGCACCGTAAGATTTGTGAACAAAAGTGCTCAGAACAGATTGACATGGACCATTTTGGTCCGAACGCTTGTGTTTCCTTTTTGTTCCTAAGCGCGTGCAATGCGGCGCCTCCCCGCACGAGCTCTTGGCATGGACAGAGCTACGATAAACCGGCATTTTGTCATGGGCTATTTTTTAATTTTTGTTTTTCAGGGAGCGCATGCATTGGTCATTGGGTACTTCAAAAACCTTATTAAAGCGCGGGTTGCTGACACTGTAGCGTCAATCAGTGGTAACAACGTCCGCTACGCACGCACTGGACCCAGGTTCGATTCCCGATGGATGTGGCCAATTTTTCTCGAAGGATTTGGCAACGCCAACTACACCAGCAGCTACAACATCGACAACTGCAACATCAAGAACGGACATATCATTTTCAGTCGTAGGAAAAACCCATAACAACTATCGCTGTAAAAAAATAAAAAAAAAAAGATGTTTTGAACGGGAAAGCGATCGGCCGAAAGATTTCGAGCATTAACGTTGAGGATTGTTCGGTTCGCTAAGGAAGTGCTTTCGTGGTCACGTCGAGCGGAGCGCCGTTCTTAATGGAACCTTGGGGGGAAATTAATGGAATGGGAGAGAGCGTGAGAGAAAGAAGTGAAAGCACGTCGCTGCCACGATTGATGACCGAGACGTTGCATGATGATGCCGCATTACGGCGGGGTGCTGACTCCGAAATGAGATGGTCAAAGTGGTCGTGCTGTAATTGAATGGTGATATTGCCACGCGCGGTCGCTGAGCGAGCGCGTACGTGTCCGTGTGGTTACCGTGCTCGGCTGTCGCGCGGAGGATGTGGGTTCAATTCCAGGGAGCGGAGAATCGAGACGTTGTCTTCCTATCACTTTGCCTTTCTATTCTACGTTCTGATGCTGCATAGTTTTCTCGCCACAGTCTCGGGTAATTTAAAGAAATGGTAAAACTACACCAGATCGCCTGCGCTCTCACTGTTACTTAGTAGAATGTTCTTTCGTTTATTATTTCTACTTGGCGTTCTCGCAAATGCGGGAACATTCTCGTCTGACCGAGTTACGAATGTTCTGCGCGCCGAACGTTCCACGTGGCTACAAAAGGTGCTCCGCGTGGCAAGCAGGAGTCAGTCTCTCCCCAGCGTTCGATCCTGCTGTCACGCCGACTTCGACGCGCGCGACGCTCTGTTGTTATCTTCTGTTTCCTTTATGTTTTGGGCACAAGTTCGCCCCATTAAATGTTTTAGTTTCCTCAGTTATTCTTTGTTTCGGCACCTCGTCATTCGTGACAATATTAGGCTCAGCTTTTCCGCCGATGATTAAGGCTGCAGGTTTACACACTTGCTGCAGCTTGCGACCGAGTTCCTTAAATTCTCTTGTGATCTCCTGCGACAAGGTCAGAGCCATAGATGGGGAAAGAGTTTGGCCACCTATTGTCCTCGATGACCTCTTGCCAGTATTGGGAAGCGCTTTAAGATACATTGTACTTAAAATGCTACTTCAAGTAGGTTTAGAAAACTTGTATTTTACTTGAAGTACATTCTCTGACTATATGTACTCGGGCATTACTTAAATTAGCTTTTCGGGTACCTCCCGAGGAAAGTACAACTCCCGGCTTCAAAGAACATTCTCCAAACTTGGTATTGTTAAATTTGTCAAAATGAGGCTTTGCGAACTTGGAAGAAATACTGGGAAGGATATTCTACTCTCACCAGAAACGGGAGCAGATGACGCACCGCCAACTTTGTAACCAACTTGGGTGCAAGCCAGTGCAAGCGTCGGGAGGAGAGGGGGAAGGTTGGGGAAGACTCGCAGAGTTCACGAAAGGCACGGGGACGATCGAGCGCCGTGATTTAGGCAGTGCTGTCGCTCGCTCCGTGAAATTAATATCTTTCAAAGACCGCGAGCTCACGTCCTTGGCTTTCCCAGTACTCTAAACAACATCTAAGGTAGAGAACAAAAGTTCACCAACCTATAAAAAAATGGCGTATCATCATGTGAAAACGCGCTATCGCCTTCGTAACCTGGTCATTTCCCTGAGTGAAGTAGTGGCGACTATAAGATCGGTACAAAAGAGTAACTTATAAGTCGATTGTGTAGTTCGTCAGCGAGATTAAAAGAAGTAGTCTGTGGCAACTTGACTTTAGCCAATATTCTTTGGCGTTTCCCAAAATAACTGATGCACCCCGATCCCCTTGGGCATGCATACCTATATATATATATAGGTATGCATTACCTATATATATATATAGGCATGCATTGCCCAAAGGGATCAGGTGCATCAGTTATTTTGAAACGCCATAGAATATTGACTATACTCAAGTCATGTATATATAATACACTATATATATAGGTAGCTAGTTGTACTCGTGAGTACATGCGGCTCTTCGCATGTTAAAGTGCGGCTCGCGGCTACCTACTATACCCCTCCCACCCTCACACATACATATACACACACAACACTCGCCCGCTCACTCCAGGTCATACGAGTACTTCTCTAGAAAGAGAAATGAACGTGTCTTAAATCGAAAGACGTATATGGCTTGGTAGATACGTGCACAGCTACTACATACAGTTGGACTGCGTTTGACTCAGATAGATTTATATATATATATATATATAAAACACTGTATAGAGGGATGAAAGGACATCATAAAATAGTTTTGTTAAAACAAAGTACTTGTGCTTTACTTTACCGCTACTTTGTATTTATAGTAGTATTTTACTTCAAGTACATTGCGCCTGGCGTACTTACTACATTAAGTACATGATCTCTCCTTTACTTTGTAGTTTACTTCAAGTACATCTTAAATGTGCTTAACCCAATACTGCCTCGTCGTCTGCCTCTTGGCTCCGCCCACAGGAGTTGACGTATAGTCGAGCACTCCTCTAGCAACCGCTTAGCAACCACCTAGCAACGGGAGACGCCGTGCGAACGGCGCGCGCCTGACCTCCATTACCGATCCCACTCCCCACGCGCGCGCATGCAGGGCCACATGCTATTTCGTGTACCGAGCTTCGTTTTTTAGGTTTCCTGGTTAGAAAATGGGCAGTTGTTATGCCGTTGAATGCTCCCACCACAACCGTCAAGGTTTTCGTTTTTGTATGACCCCGCAAGAAAGAAAGAAAGAAATACGTCAAAACACTTTCAGCCTTTCCACTCGGTGAGGTAAGACCAGCGGAGCTGTACAATGGAAAGTAATGGCCGGCCGCAAGTCGGCAAGCCAGAGTGGAAAGGCTGCCGCCATCTATGAGCGACGGCGGCAACCAGATACGTGGCTTGCCGACGTCGCTCAAAGATGGCGGTAGGTGTCCAGAGTTCGGTGTCTTCACTTCTTTGCGGGGGACACTATCCTGGGGAAACTAGCCCTTAACAGCTGCGCTGTAATATATACTAATGGATGAAAATTATGTGGACGCCCACGGCAGGCTCGCGACCTTGAGAGGTAGGAAGCTTGTCTTGACTTGAAACTTCCATTTATAAAATAAAGCTGTCGTTAAAGTTGCGATCATACGGGTACAGGTTTCTAAATAATGGTCAGTAGCTTCGATCTTTAAACTTTTGAACTAGCTGCTTGCCCATATAGTTATGATGCTGATACTGTCTTGGTCAAGACCATAATGCGGCAATTTGCAGCGAGTGACAGAGACGTTCTATACTACACGCTGTGCTGCTCAGATTATTTTCCCTGCCTTTCTTTCCATACCAAGGAGATAATTAATTGAAACTTTGATTGACGACTTGCAGCAATAAATGTAATTTTACGCGCGAAAAATCTAGTTTCTTGATTTTTGTCTCTGGTTAATTTTTACGCGCTGATACGACGATGGATGCTACGATCTCAGCGCTGTAGGAAGGGCCAATCAATTGAATTTAAATACTGTATATTATTTCGAAACGAGCTAGCATACTCTTTTCGGAGAATCGCACAGTGCTGAGTCGCTTAAAATTTATTTAGTAGCCTCCCGGCTTCCTCAAAGATGTTAAGAAAACAAGATCGCTGTCTCATAGGTATTAGATATCGATTGAAGCTCTCGGTAGGTATTCACAGCTTGATCATCCCATATCAGGTTCTTCGCCTCAAGCGAGCAAACTTATTTGACAGGCTGAATGTATGATTGACAGGAAATAACGTTAAGAACAAAAAAAGTTCCGAAAAACTAATATTTCGGACGAATGGCTTTAGCTCATTTTACAATCTAACGGACAATGTTCTTAAGAAACACACCGGGAAATCTCTGGGACGACAACATCTTGTAATGCACTGATCTGCTGTCTACGCTCACCGACCTGGAAATTCAACCGAACGTTCGTCCGCTGTGAATTAGAATTTGTGAAGTTAAAGCAAGGGTGCAGGTGAGCTGGTTGAATATAGACATTATTTTAACTCTGTAGAGTGTCCCCACTGCTCCTTTTGCTGGGGTTGTGGTACCGTCAGAACGCCGTGCTTGGGGTGGGTCGGAGATCCACTAAGGATGACGTCATTCGCAGGCCTCGTTCTCTTGGTGGTATTGGCCGTACGCGGACGCAGCGCTCGCCTTCAATTTGTGTCTTCTGCGATCGACCTCATTACAAGGACGTCAACATTCTAGTGCGTGGGCTCTGGTTATTCTGGGTGGTGTTGGTGGGACGAGCTCTGACCATCACATTGATTGATTCGCCGGGCTCTGCAGGGAATGTGGACAAGCCAGATTTCTTTTTCTACCCTCTCATGCATACATGAGAGGGTACGATACAATAAAGGCTCCTTGTAGAAAATTAAAAAAATGAGCGCCAGAAACTTTTTTTTTTTTCAGTCTATGATTAGCTCGAGTCAAGCCACCGCAGAACAGCGTGACATCAGTGAAAGTACTTTACGAAAGCGAGCCTTTCTAAGGAGGGTCGCTCGGATTCCGTCTAATGAAATTCCGATCTCGAACTACCGTGGTACATGTCTGGCTTCCTTAATAAAAGCACTGGTTCGGCCCTTATCGTGAGTCGGAACTGCCAGACGCCTGCGTTTTTTGGGCGTGGTGGGGACGATGTTCGGGATGGATCTCATATATATGCTCATTATGTGGCGCCATGGACGGTCATTGGATTGCTGGTACGTGCCGCTGGCGCCTTCCGGGGGCTCCTTATTTGATCGGAACTATTCAAACTAGGAAAAGTGAGAGGGAAAAACAAATCTGGGTAAACTTGCCGTGACCTGGAAATAGTGTGCGCTGACTGCCGAGACGCTGCACGCTGCTGCACGGAGTTTGACTGTCAATTCACACACGAAAGAATGAACAACTAGGAGGGAGGACAGAACACGAAATTTTCATTCAAAGATGTCGTGTTCTGTATTCCATTTTATTTGTTTATTATTTCGTGTGTAAATTAAACCTCACCCTAAAGAAACACTACAAGGAAAAAGTTTTTTTAAAGGGCTTCGATATGACATGTAACTTTTAAAAGCTTTTTTCCACAAAGAAGAAGAATAAATTCGCGCAATATTTACGCCGCAATATTTACGCCATTTAGGTACAGAAGGAGGAGGTCTCAGCCCGTTAAGCCCCGCCCCATGCTTACAAGGTGTTTACATCTCTTATTGGCTGGAGAGATGATTGGCGTGCGAAAGGTTGGTTGTAGATTCGTGTCTCCGTGTCGTAATATTATTTTAATCGACCATTTTTTAATGTTTGAGAAGCAAATAATCAAGATAGAGTCATTAATGTTTTCAAGTGTATTCTGAGATTGCAATTGCTTCTCCCGCTTTGGTTTGAAACGTTAACAAACATGGCTGCCGGCGTCCGCAGAGTGCTGACCGAGCGAAGGTCGTTGAGCTCGTCCATTTTTATGAGCGCGAGTGGTTTTGAGTTCACAGAGGTGCTTAGAGGAAGATCTCTTCGGGCCGACGTAGTTTGCAACAAACAACTGCCGCAAGTACTCGCCTTCGCAAGCGTTGTACGGATTCTTCTCATAGCGGGACTGGCCTAAGCCTAGCGTCCCAGATCAACTACTTGCATCGATCTGGCTGGATTTCTCTCTTTGCCCCTGATGATGCTGTATAAAGATGTTGGTTCCCGTAAAAGCGGCGCCGTTGCTCTGTGAATTTCGAGACTGTTGCAGGAAGATACCTACACAGGTAAGAATTTGCGAGCCATTTGGTTGGAGGCAATAAAGCATTCGGCTCGCGTCAAGTTTGTCTAGATATGTTCGTGTCATTTCGCCTAGAAAGGCAACGAGTTCTCCCATTTTGTTGTGCACCTGGCCTAGAAAAACGAATATTTTTATGTCGCGTTCTAATTTTGCGACATGATGCTCACCTCCCTTCATCGAAGATGCATTGCGAGAGAAAAAAAAAGAACATTAAAGCTGGGAGGATGCTTTTTTTAAATTATTTCGGTCGCTTATCATCGCACATCGATAGACGGTGTGTTTAGCTTGCTATGCTGCCCATACATCAAAAGTGGTCCCGAAGTTGCAACAAATGACGTCACAGAAGCGGAAGTGTCATGCTGTTGCATGTCGCGATCCTGGCGGTGGGTCGTAGAAATGCTAACGAGAAGCTGAGAGTAGCACTACCGAATGCGAGTGTAGCTGTCGTCACGGCGTTTCAACTTTTGGCTGTTGAAGCTTCCGTGGACTGCCACACTCCAGAGCGACCTGCAGCAGAACAGGTGTCTGCCACATACACCACAGCTGTTGGGACGCCGCCAGGATCGCGACTGGCGACAGCATGACACTTTTATGGCGTCATCAGGTGGAAATCAAGGGACCACTTTTTTGGACGAGATAAACACACCAGCGATCCAGGCACCATACTAGAACGCCTCTTTCATGGTCGCGTTGTCTGAGCTTTGCAGACGTTTTTAGACGGGGGCGGAATAGCAGACGGACCGAGGTGAAAACGGACGCCGACGCCCAGCTTTCGTGTCCGCGTCGATAGACGATAGACGGCGCTGAAATAGCACACGATGCCGGAGGCTGCCGCGCGTCTGCTCGCACGACTATCAGGCGGTCTTAGACTACACCGACTGGACGCACCAGGTGTCGTGAAAGGGAGACAGTTTTTTAACGTGTTCTGGTCGAGCAGCCAAGCCGATTCAGTAGTGATGGGCGGGGCCACTGATCTGTGGTCGGGGCTTAAAGCGGGCTTAAAGCGGGCTTGCAAGCTTCACGGGCAGAGAGATCGCTTTTCGATCAACTTGAATGCAGGCAAAGCCGCGACTTGTGGCAGGTATTAAGTATACGGGGTTACGCCGTAGTGAGCTTGAAAACGTCTAGCGCTCATCCCTGCGGGCCACTTGGAGGGCAGTACAGCAAACAGCAAAAGCAAACAGCAACAGTACAGTAAACAGCAAAACAAAGGATAGCTCTTTTTTTTCTTTTGTCGAACTTACCTACCATCCACCTTTAGTGCTAAGATTCCAAACTGTAAATATACGTACTTTCGGTCAAATTTCCATACTGTTCAGTCCTTTCCCCAGAGCGCAATCGCTCTTGGGGAGGAGACAGCAGGACATCGCAGACGACAGTCACATTGACCATTATACGATGGGAGCTACGGTTCAGGCGAGCCTTCCAACATGACTGTCCGCACGTCAGTCGATTGCACCATAATCCCTCAAGCGGTCTTAAACTCTTTAATGTAAAGCGGAATGTCACCCTGCGACACCTCGCCTCATCCGATCACGGTCCGACCAGCGGCATCAATGTCCGACAGTTTACGTCCTCTCATCTTGTTACACCACTGATACGCCAACACACGTTCACATCGGCGATAATTCCAGTCTTCTATTCACAACGCACAACACTTCCATCGCGATGTTACTGCTATGTTGGTGACACGCAGAAATACAGAACCACGTTGATTGCCGGTTGGCACCCGGCATCGGAAAACAGAACCGATCTCAGCACAAAACGCACCCAGGCCGCCCAGGCACCCGCCAGCGGAACCTGCCTGTCTTGGACGCACTTTCCGCGGTTTCCATAACGTCGTCACCGTCGAAAAATCGTTCCGCAATCCGGAGGCGGCCATCTTAGCCCAGTGTACGTAGCGCTGCTGGCGCTGCGCCGGGAACCTCGCTGATTCTAACGGCTTCGTTTTAGAGCGCAGCTCTTAGGCGCCCGTTCCCGGCTTGAGCGGCGTCGCCGTCGCCGTCGCCATCGCCGTCGCCGTCGCCGTCAGCGTAACCGCGCGTTGCATTATGGGGCGTTCGCCATAATACAACACCCTCGTGGCGTCACACGTGACGTCACGAAGGTCACTCGTGAAGGTCACGACGAAGGTAACAAAATTCATGATGGTCACTAGGGTCACGAGTGACGTCACGAGGGGCGAGGGAGGGGAGGAAGGATGGGTAGGAGGCGGGGAGGAGAATGAGAGAAGGAGGAGGAGGAGGAGGAGGAGGGGTAGAGGAGGAGGGAGGAAGGAGAGAGGAGGAGGAGGAGGAGAGGGTACGGAGAGGGAGGAGGGGCATACCCTCCTCTCCTTCTCCTCCCCTCCTCCTCCTCAAGAGCTGCGCTCTAATTCGGTGTAACAGGGAATTGTAAGCGCCTTTCATTTTTTTCTAGTTTGATAAAATTAGTGGTAAAAATGAAAGACGTTTAAAACTCCCTGTAAAGCTGAATTAGAGCGCAGCTCTTGAGAAGGAGGAGGGGAGGGTACTGAGGGAGCGTATGCCCCTCCTCCCCACCCGTGCCCTCTCCTCCTCCTC
>JAZHYW010023356.1:0-20657 GCA_037355805.1 Ixodes ricinus
GGTAAGAAAAGGGTCGGGAGACAGAGAGTTAGAAAAAAAGCAGGGCATATATTTGCACACACAAAAGAAATATGAGTACGGAAGAAACAAAAATGTAATAAGTCTACAAGTAAAGTCATAAGAAAGAAATCCGCAGTTCAAACTACAGGGCTATCGTCCTAGAGATTCACCGGCATATGTCGTGACGAGGCTCGGTTCCTGGCTTCTGAAGACGCTCAGTCCAGGGATGGTGTTGAGGTGGCGTAGATGCTCCTACCTCCGCTGTTCCCTTCACACCGTGCGTAGCGGCGGGTTCTGGTTCAGGACGTCGATACCGGGACACAGCCGGCAAGATCCTTCAAGCAGCTGCCGAACGTCGCGGCTCGTGCTCTTCACGCACCTTTTTCGCACCCGTCACTTCGTCCTTCACGTTCTTCCTTCCACAGAACCATGACACCCCCCAACTTCAAGAAGTTTATAACGTAAACTTTTCTTTCTTGATGCTTGGTACTTCTGAGAACTCCATCCTGACGTCACCGAGGACAAGCCACCCCCACAATCATCCTACACGACACTTTCACGACACGACCTTCTCGATGACCTTGCCACGACGTCCGGTTGCACCGCACCACACTCGGCCGGAGGGACCTCTCCATTCACATTCAAATCGAGGATTTCTTCTGTGAGAATTCACTGTAGTCACACACATATGCAAAGGCCCCGTCTTAAGTCTGACAAAAGACATTGGCACACATACAACACAAAAAGAAATATACATTGAGGGAACCCATTCCTTCCCGGGTCTCGACTAGTTATCCCTAACAAAAAATCTTAGTTTAAAAGAAAAATAAACTTCTAAAGGCGGCTTAGAAAGTCTGCTCCCACGTTATCCCTGCCCTTTATGTATTCCACGTGAAAGCTATGATCTTGCAAAGCCATACTCCACCTCATCACTCGCCTATTTGTATGCTTAGCTTTGTTCAGGAATTCTAGTGGTTGGTGGTCGGTCTGAACTCGAAAAGTTCTGCCATACAGAAGCAACCTAAATCTGGCCACGGCCCATACCAACGCCAGACATTCCTTTTCTATCGTTGCGTAGTTCTTTTCCGCGGTGCTGAGCTTTCTACTGGCGTACGCCACGGGATGTAGCATTCCATCCTTTTCTTGGAGCATCACTGCACCCAGACTCGCGTCAGACGCGTCCGTCCTTAGCACGAACTCCTTCTCGGGGTCTGGCGCCAACAAGATGGGAGGGTGTCCCAGCTTGGTCTTTAGTTCATTGAAGGCCTCCTCTTGCTCCGGCCCCCACTCGACCTCGTTGCGGGCTCCTTTTCTGGTGAGGTCTACTAACGGCGCTGCAAGACCCGCGTAGTCCTCTACGAACTCGCGGTAGAACCCCGTGAGTCCAAGGAACGATCTCACTTGTCGCTTCGTTCGCGGTCTTGGTACGTCTTGAATCCGTTCAATGATCTTAGGGTCTGGTGATATCCTTCCCATTCCGATCTCGTGCCCCAGAAAGCTAATCTCCTTAAAGCCCACTTCACATTTCTTTGGCTTTACGGTAATATTAGCCTCACGCAGGCGCCTAAAAATGCAGCGGAGCGTTTCAACGTGCTCTCTCCACGAGCTTGTGGCGATCAGGATGTCGTCGATGTAGTGGTGTGCATCTGGGATGCCGTCTAACAACTTTCGCATCAGTTTCGTAAATGTCGCAGAAGCCGTTCTTAAACCAAAGGGCATGACCCTGAATTGGTAAAGCCCACTCGTCGAAGAGAAGGCCGTCTTTTCCTTGGCCTCTTCTGTCATAGGTATCTGCCAGTACCCTTTTGCTACATCGAGCTTCGAGAAGAAGCGCTTCTGTCCCGCCTTAGCAAACGTGACGTCGATCCGTGGTATTGGCTCTGCATCGGGCTTGGTCACGTCATTGAGCCTCCTGTAGTCAATGCAAAACCTGTTTGACCCGTCTTTTTCTTTACCATTACCACTGGCGCGTTGTATGAGGAGGTACATCTCTCAATCACGCCCAGCCCCAACATCTCGTCGATTTCTTGCTCGACTGTCTCCTGAACCGACAGCGGCAGTGGGTACTGCTTCACATGTATTGGTCGGGACGTGGTCAGTTGAAGGTCACAGGTCAGCAGACTCGTCCTGCCTGGAAGGTTCGAAAATATATCTTTGAAGTCCTCAATCAGCTCTCGCACCTCATCACGCCTTTGGGACTCCAAGTGTTCGTTTATATTGACGTCTTCCCATCCTTGCTGCCTCGTCCAGCTTGGCGTAGGAATTCCCTCTGCATCTTCAAAACTTAGCTCGCTTGCGACTTCATCCTTCTCTTGAGAGTCCATTGCCACACCGCAATGTTGTCTACCTTGTTGACTTCCTTCTCTTTCTTCATATCTTTTCAGCATATTGATGTGAAACACCTTCTTCTTGCCTCCTACGTCTAACTCGTAATCCACCTCATTCTTTCTTGCGACTACGGGGAAGGGACCTTTCCAATGCATGATCATCTTGTTTAGATCGGTGGGGAGCAGAATGAGCGCCAGGTCTCCTTGCTTCATATTTCGGTTACAGCTCTTCCTGTCGTAGTATCCCTTATACTTCTCCCTTGCTTCATCCAGGCATACGTGCGCCAGCTTGCATGTTTCCTCTAGTTTTTCCCTTAGCTCCAAGATGTATCCATATGCCGTCTTCATGTCTTCCTTCAGGGCTTCGTTCGACCACACCTCCTTGAGGATGGCCAGTGGTCCTCGTACTCTTCTCCCGTATAGCAGTTCAAATGGCGAGAACCTGAGGCTAGCCTGGGGCACCTCTCTGTAGGCGAAAAGCAAAGCTGGGAGATATCTATCCCAATCCTTTGGTCTTTCTTTGCACATCCTCCTTAGCATCTGCTTGATGGTGCCGTTAAACCTCTCGACCAGGCCGTTGCTGATGGGATGATAGGGAGTGGTTAAGAGTTGCTTCATCGATAGAAGCCGGCTCACCTCTCTCATTAGCTCAGAGGTAAAGTTGGTGCCGCGATCGCTAAGGATCTCTGCCGGCACTCCGTACCGCGTGAACATCTGAACCAACGCCTCGGCTACCTGCTGGGACCCAATGCTCTTCAACGCTACTGCGTCAGGATACCTCGTGGCCATGTCAACCATTGTTAAAATATACCGGTTCCCCGAGCTTGCAATTGGCACTATAGGACCGATGATATCTATCGCGACTCTTTGAAAAGGCGTCTCGATGATTGGCATGCTGCCTAAGGGGACCTTGCCCACCTTGCCTTTGGGTACGGTGCGTTGGCACACGTCACACGAACGAACGTACCTTTTGATCTCGCTTTGCATGCATGGCCAAAAGAATTCTTCCGCCACCAGGTTGAGGGTGTTTTTCATCCCCTGGTGTCCGGACATAATGCTGTCATGTGCCATAGTTACAGCAGCGGCCCTGAACCTTTTTGGGAGAACCAGTTGTTCTGATCTTCTGCCGGATGAGTATACGACGCTCCTGTATAGAAGATCGTTCTTCAGCAAAAACTGAATCCTTGTCCTGGAATTGTGTTTCTTCATAGTTTTCCCTACATCGTTGAAACACTTCGTAAGAGTAGCGTCCTCTTTCTGCTGCTTTCCGAGTTCCTCGGCTGTTGTGTCGGTTACTGACACTTGCGCCACTTTCAGAGGCCGTTCTACTCTTCCTATTGGTCCTCCAGCTTCTCTTCCCTCGCCCGCGGACGCAGCTACGGCTGGTTTCTCATCCGGGAGCTCGTCGATGCTCTTGGTTACTTCCATTGCCCTGCAACAGCCCACGTTGACTCCGATGGCGTTCGAACACGTTTCGCATCTCTCCTTCGGCTTGTCTAGGCAGTCGCCGAGATTGTCTTCATTGTTCTTTTCCCATTCTGGGTCAGGGTCATTAGCCTCACGCATTTGCGGTATGTTTCCCAGTATCAAGTCGTATAGAGGGTTACTGACGCACTTCGCCGTTACCTCTCCCGTGTAGTAGGGCGTTTGGATCAGAATAACCGCCTCCGGCAGGTACCGAACTGTTCGATCTAATAAAAACACTGGACTCGACTTTCCAGTCAGGTTCTCTTGAGGGACTAGTTCTTTGCGAACAACAACGGTGTTGCAGCCGGTGTCCCTTAACACTGTTATCTTGTGTTCTCCCAGTCGTCCTTCCACTACCGGCATGTTCTCCGACAGAAATTTCGGGGCTCTCCCTATGACCGCGTTCACTACCGGGATCTTGTCCCCATTATTCAGGGTGACGTAGGAATCGTCCGAGTCGTCGCAGTTATCTGTTGGCACCGTGTACAAGCACGACGCCTGATGTTTCTCGCTCTGCCTTCCCTTGCAGTTCTCTGCCTTGTGACCACTACGGCCGCAATTCCAACATGCCAGTGATCTCATAGCTTGGCCGTTACTTCTGCAGTTTTCTGCCTTGTGCCCAATCTTCCCACAAAGGAAGCAGCGGAGACTCTTCCGGAGACCACCCCTTGCGTGTTTATCTTCGTTTCCAGCGTCTTGCCTGTTTGTCGCCTCGTCTCGCTTTTGCTTACCCGTGCTATGCTGCACCTGGGCCTCCAAGAAGAGGTCAGCTTTAGCTGCTACGTCATCCAACCTCTGACAGTCGCGCTCTCTCAAGAAGACCGTCAGCTTGCTCGAGCATGTCAACAAAAACTGTTCCACTAGGATATTGTCTCGCAGTGCTTCGAACGTTTTCTCAACTCCCGCTATCTCGAGCCATCTATCAAAGTACCCTGCCAGTCGAGCAGCAAATTGTCTCATCGTTTCGCCCTCCTCCGGTTTGGCGTCGCGAAACCTCTCGCGGTATCCTTCCTTAGTGTAGCGAAATCGCTGGAACAGCGCCAGCTTGACCTTGGCATAGTCTAGCGCATCTTCAGGTGTCAGTCGGCCGACCACCGTGAGCGCCTCTCCGGTCAAACATAAGCCTAAAGTCGTGGCCCACTTCTCCACTGGCCAACCCAACCCTGTTGCAGTACGCTCAAAGCGCTGCAGATAGGCATCTAGATCGTCCCTTCGTTCATTGAACTGTGGAATCAGTTTGTGGGGACTTCCGTGACTCCCTCGGCCTGACTCTTCCCCGCGGCCGCTTTCCAAATTAGCGGTACCTTCACCTCTCCCTTCACGAGCCGCAATCCTCAACTGCAGGACCTCTCGTTCCTTATCCAACTTAGCGCTTTCAGCCGCTAACATTCTTTGAGCCGCCTCACGGTCCTCTCCTAGCGTAAAGAACGTTCTCAAGGAAAGACCACTGACTTAAAACGACCAACAGACGGTCGGACCGGCTAGCTGCCAGTTTGTCGGGGCCCGCATCGCACCGGTGCAGTGCGGTTCGCAGTACACGGAAGGCTATAAGAAAGAGGGAAGCATCCTTCTCTCCCCGCCAGCCTTTCGTGTATAAAGTGGAAAGAGTTTACTGCACTGGACGAGTGCGCTGCAGGCCCAGACGAATTGGCCATAAGCCTTCTCCCAGACGCCCCATGCACATGGTGCTGAAACACACATACTCAACGAACTGAAAAACAAGCTCGAGGTCACCTGTCAAGTGACCCAGGAAAGTCTCTTACAACGTAAACCTCAAATATCGTAAACTTTTTACAACGTAAACCTCTTACAGCAAACCATTTCTCTTCCTTCCCACCCGCTTAAACCCCCTTCCCCCTCCGTTTTTTTTAATTTTTTTTATTTCTATTTTTATCAGGGTTTTCAACAATGTCTTAAAAGGTAGTATTCCTCCGCACTCTCTCTCTCTCGTCGTCGTCTGCTTGTCGTCTGCTTCTGGTGCTCTTTCTTATTGCGCAAGAGGTTGCCTACTTACATCCCCTAGCCTCCGTTTTGCTGCAGGGACTTCTGGAAAGAAATATAGTTCTCCTCCGTCTCTCGTCTTGACTCCAGTCACTGTTCAGGGAACAAACCACTTGACATCATTTTTAGCCTGATTTGCGGCGATTCTGCTTCTCAAGGGCAACATGTCGAAATTTTTGGTTGTTTATTTTAGCCGAGAAAATAGTTATGAGATTGTACCCCACCATTGGGTTCCAAGCACGAAAACATATTATTGGTGGCCGCCCAAAAGTTATTCCTCCGCTAGAAAAGCGAACAGCGTTCATCCCCTCAACTCGGTGAGAACAACCGACCACGTAGAAGCTTCTGGATCATGTGGCGTTGTTACTTAGGTCAGAGTAATGCCAGTACGCTCATGTAAAGCAAATCGCGTTGCACGGTACCTTTAACTACGCATCTATCTGAATTCTATCGGTCATAAAGAGTAAAATATTGATATCATCACAGCTAATGTTATGCTCTCATTTCAATTGACGTTTCTAATACGCTGGCCGAGTACGCGGCAGACCAGCAGCATCAATACCATAGTAAAGCTAAAAAAAATATATTAAAAAAGCGGCACAGTGGAGAGCACAAGCTGTGAAATACAGAATCGTATACGTGTATTTTCAATTCATTAGAAGAGTATATTCTTGCCTCATAACTAATTTAACTAATTTTATACAGCATACAAGGACGCCGAACGGGAAGCAAAGGAGGTGTCCGAGCCAAGCTCGGCAGAAATCTGCTCCCCTGATGACTCGGAGAGCGAGTCGGAGGCAGGTGACCTTGGTAAGTGTAATAAATTTTGTCAAATGTTTGCAAGTGCTATGCGCTTTTTGGTGTGAAATCAGGGGCCAAGTATGTCGTATTTTATCAACGCAGATGAAGAGCCCCAACTCGCCCCTCTGCCTAGTCCTCCGCTAGGCAACAGGCGGGCTGAGACGTCGGGGACGCCGGTGAGGGAAGTACCTGAAGGACCTCAATTAAGGAATTCACCACAAAGTAGGTATCTAGCTGGGAGCATTGGAAGAAATAATGCTGTATACTTACAAACTCGTGCAACTCAACCGTAAATAGATATACGCACGATGCGGGGAGCTCACGTTATCTTAGCGGTGCCAGTGATCCCGGTGTTACACGCCCGACATGGAGTCAGAACGCGCTTATGTCCGCGCTCTTGCCTTCCGTCATACTTCGCTGCGCGTGAACGCTAAAGGCTCGCAAATTATAGTCACTGAAAGGGTGAGAACGGTGGGGCGCGTATTTCAGAAACCCAACCTCCAGCAACTGACATTTTATTGCCCGGAATGATAGGATAGAACGCCGCAGAGGGGAGTGTCGATCGCTGTCAGTAATGGTCTATGCGTCATGATCGTGATAGAATATCAAGTTTTCAAGGTGTTTGGGTCAGGATTAAAATGCCTACAGTTCACATGCTCGTCATTATATGTTATAAACCCCCTACCTGTCTGATTTTTCACTTTTATTTCAGGAGTGTTTAGAAAATCCTTGCACATTCTTATTTAAATGATATCAAAGTAATTACAGGCGACTAACTATCCTCAGATAGCATGGCCGGTTTTTCCAAATCTCATAAATAAAAGTAATTTGTTTAGATATGTATGCATCACCGGCAATGATTATGCTTGCCTTGGGTGCATCTCCATCGTTGGTTATCTGGCTGACTCGATTGCATAAGTCAGGGAATCTTCGTACCGGAAGAGGCACCCACAAAATCCTGTGAAGCAAGCGTGTCGCCGGAGTCTGCTTTGCGCCTAGCAGACGACAGAGAGAGAGTACGATATTCGGCCGCACAGGGTAGGCACGGTGCTTTGAAGGACGCCTGCTGGGTATGGATGGGCCACAACTGCTGTGTTATAGCTAACAGAGTTCCAATAGTACATCCGGGTTAAGAGGAAGAGTTCGGTGGAAGTGCCACGGCACGGTGACGTGACTGGTGGGATTTTATAGGCGGAAATAAGCGTAACGTCTGCTCATCAAATTCGACCACGTTCTGTTTAACAGTTGATAACTACCAGCTTCCACCATGCTTTTTATACGCACAAACACACTTGTAGTTTGCAACAGGTCACCAGTAGTCACAATCTCAAACTGAGACGAATGTAAAGTCACTGTATCTCAAGAAATTAATCGAAAAGGTCGCCAGTTCGGCCACTTCAATTAAATATTCTACCAGCCCGAGTGAGCAGGTCAATGATGGCTTTCGACGGCATATGCAAAGAATATTTGTGTGAATAAAGAAACACAGAAACATGTTACAATGGTCAGAAATTTCTGGACACAATCAAAGTTAATAGATGGGGTGCATGTGCAACACTCTAAACTTATGCTGACGATGAACCTTTCAGCACACTGACAGGTCACCGTGATCTTCTGGATGCTCATTCAGGAAGGACGCTCTAAATACTGTGACGTCATGGGCAGAAACATTGTGCTTGTGAGCATGCGCAGGTGGAACAGTGGATGGGTAGAGCTGCAGCGCCTCACGGAGAACGGCATGCATGCTTCTTGCAACTGCGAAGGTTGTATGAAAGCACAGGAATCCAGTCCGGTCGTAGACAAACAAACGCAAGTGTTGTAACACTTCACTAGTGTCGTATTGCACCAAGCACTGAACAACATTAAAATTTGGGGTCAAAATCAGCGTCCAAGTAGCGACAATCAGCGTAAACATCAAAGCAAGCTTTGCTTTAGCACCCATTCCCACATGATGTGGGATCCGCATAATTTATTCTGTCGAGCTCCACTTTGGCGGCAAGCAATAATGTAGTTGCACTGGGGTACGACCGCTCCAAAGCCAGCCGGCTCACGTGCAACTGAATTTCCGCTCGATGCCTAAGCGAGACCAGGTGCAAAACACACAGCCAAAATGCATCTTAAAGCCTGGAAAGACTGACCGAATGAGGCTTCATTTGCATTGATGCACATTGATTTACCTTTTGTAGGGGTGGTAAAAACCGTTTTCACAGATTAAGAGTGAAAGGTTGTTCCAGCTATCAGTCACAACAAGCAAGTGCAGCGAGTGTAAGGCAAGTTAAATTTGCGGGTTTACATGCCGAACCAGCGAAGGACATCTGGCATGCCCCAGCGGGAGACTAAGGATTAATTTAGACCACCTGGCAATTTTGACAGGCAACCCCAATCTGAGTTACGCAGTGCATTTCCGCAATAAGCCTCCGTCAAGTTGCAGGCAGCTCGGCCAATATTCAAACCCGTCGACTAGGGATCCATACGCTAGCGCTTTGCATCTGAGTCACTTAGGCGGCTGGTGCGGCGAGTGTAAAATGCTGTAATAAAAGAATGTGCTGTTAAAATGTTTGTATTGTCCTCTCATGGTATATTCTGTTTTTGCGTGAAATCCAGCTTTTACCAGAGTAGGCTAGGGACCTCAAGCGTGATACCAGGCAGCAGCGACACAGTGAACGCTGGAAAAAAGCACGGCCGAACAGACTAACTGCATCGCATTTTGAATGTGTCGTCAGACGCAAAGAATGGACAGAAAAGGGCCTCAAGAACGTACTTGAGCCAAACTGACCTAACACGTACTGAGCATGCTGCTCAGTACGGGATAAGAAACGAAAGCATGGCCAAGGATGGGCAGGCTGCTGTGATGAACTATGGACACAATGTGTCATTTCAGCACAATGGCCTGTTTGTAGATCCATCATGCCCCTGGCTAGGAGCGACGCCCGACGGACTGGTCTATCACCCAGAAGAGCTGTCGTATGCTATTCTAGAAGTCAAGTGCCCACATTCTCTCAAAGACAGTGTGCCAGACATGCAAAGGACCAAAAGTTTTTTCTAGTTTCTTGAGTGAATGACAAGCCACAGCTAGACTGAGACCACGATTACTATGCCCAGGCTGTGGGGCAACTTAGTTGCTTGCTCGGAGAAATGGATCGGAGTGGACCGTATTCGATTTGATCAAAATGAATGGCTCGAAATGCGCAAAAAGCTGGACACCTTTTTCTTTGCCTACAACATTCCCTATCTTGCCAGGAGGCAGGACACGTGCTAGCGTCTAAGACAAATGGCAATGAATAAAAGGCACTTGGAGAGTGGAAATGCTTTCGTCGCATTACTAGCTAGCACACTTGACCGGCACAAGCTGGAGCCATACCTGGCTTAAGCTTGCGCCGGTCAAGTGTGCTACTTGGGTTAGTATGTACACATTGCGACACTGTTGCGCAAACACAGCTGCATTTTCTCATTTACTTCAAACGAGTATTAGCGGGCGCAAAATTTTACCACTCACATTGTAGCCTTAAATGAGCCCTTTTTATGAAATGAAAAGTGATAACACCGTTTCGGTTTAAAAAAAAACTGATGATGGCTTCTTCGCACAAACAATGTTGCGCTCTGTACGGCACCATACATTTCAGCACTATCGTTACGAACTGTAAAGGCGTCCTGGTGTGGCCATGCAGGTGGAACCTTACGGATTGCTGTGTCTGCAGTAGTTATCGCTTTCCAACGTTCATTTCTAGGCCGCCTAACGAGAGGTGTCCGTGCTAAAGATGTTGTTACATAAATTTCTGGATCTGCCTGTTGGTGGTCTTCACTAGTCACAGCAAGTGCTGTAATTAGCAGAAACTACTGTTGAACTGAAAGCGACATCTTGTACTGATTATTATTTTGTTCACATTCAATATGGAACTGACACACGGAAAAATCAGCCTCACCATATTTATCTCTACTTTAAACACCGGTTCATCCGTACAGATTTCTTTCCATTTTTAGAGTTTGAAATAACAGGTTTGCAAATGTTCTAACATTATTTGTGTGACTGCTTGTGTGAATATACCATGTCTGCCTTATGCCAATTTCAAGTACCCTGTCTCAAAAGAAAGTGTTACTGTAGATTCTACACCAGCTCATTTGTAAATAAATCCGTTTGCTCACAGCAGCTCTGGGCACCACGCATGTGCAGAGGCCTGTTTACGTGATACTACGTCACACAACAAATATTTATTTTGTGAAAGCCGACAGGCCAATACATGTATGGCCTTTATACATACTTGTCACTACTCAGTCCACTGCTGCGGGCATGCTACCCAAATGCTGAATAAGCGAGCACTGAAAATTGCTGAGGACTGCTGCCAGTCCAAATCTGGTTAATCAGTGGAGCCAAGGTAAGAGATATGGGCCGATCAAAAATGTGATCCGCCTTTATCTTTGTATCCTTCGCTACACATGTATTCACAGTGAGGCAATCCCTTCGGTTTCTTCAACTTGATTGGGCGAGAATATGAGGCCCTTCAAAAATGAGGGCAAATTCAGCTTCACAACTTTTTCCAAAAGGTCGTGAATGTGAAACCCTTTATCCGCCATTACAGCATCACCAGCATCAAACTCCAATTCTAAAAATCCACTCCTTATTACACATTCTCTGTCTGAACTTGAGCCTGTAAAAAGCTCTGAAACACAAGCTACAAGCCCATTCGGAGAGGCACCAATAAGGCCCTTAAATGTGTGTTGACTTATATGACGAATATGTAGATGACTGGAGAGTCAAAGAGGGCACCTCACACTTAATTTCAGTGGCGTCCAGAATTACTCGTGTCGACGCATTCTTTTCAGCAAACTCTAGTGCATGGTCGCATCAACTGTTTCCCTAGGCGCCCACAGAGGCAACACGCTTAGTTTGACATACAGAAAGTTCATTCATGATTTGCAAATTCTTGAGACTGTTGATTGTGCGATAAAAAATCTATGAGCTAAATCTGCCTCAAATAGACCAAGGCGTAGCCAAACAAGAACTAAGAATACTTAGTTTTCGGTGCTCAGCTTTCGTTCACGCCCCTACAATGATCCTGTTCCGCTGCTGCTCTCTGCACGTAAAATGTTGCAGTCACCATCCCCGGGGTTGATGTAGACAAGCAATTCAACAAAGTGTTTGTCGCTTCAAAGGCCGGTATTGAACATAACGTCTTCATCACCGTCCTTGAATCATTCGTGACACGTTCAGTTCAATGCCAAATGCTTTAAAAATGTAAGCATTTTAAAAGCTTGTTAACCTTTTCAGTGCGCAAGGTAGCGTTTGGGTTTTATTACAATAAAAATTAAAGTTGACATACTTGCCTCTAGTGTAATTTTTGCTTCACACCCTATTGCCGCCCCACCCATACTCCAGCAAAGGTTGTCAGGGTGACAGTATGTTTTACAGTTAAACCCGTTTTCTATGTATTCAGTCAAATAGACCAAACCAAGCTTTATGTGAAAGCAGGACATAGCTGAAGGAACCATCAAGGCCTGTTTTTCTAGGGGCTGGCCAGCTACATAACTTGGGCAACAGTATTATCACAGAACCAGTATTTTTACAGGTTCTCGTTGTCAGAACAGAAAACTGTGAACTTAGAGCTTTCAGTTGTTTTTTTCTCGCAGTAACCAAAATTTTGTGAAATCACAAAAAAATTTAGAACACTTTCTTGGTGAAAGTACATAAAAACAAAGAACAGAAAACAGAGGAAAAGAGAGCAAGGTAGGTAAAAAAAAGTTGACATGTTTTTCTGTAGTTTTCAGAAAATATTTTTTACAGTGTATGTATGCGGTTTCCACATGCTCCATAATTTCTGAATTTGTCAAATAGTTCAAAGTATGGCGTCTTAACTATGCAGTTCATATCTAGTTGGAACCACAGCTGTATCAAAAACTGGCAGGTAGGGAAAAGAAGCACCAAGGGATGTTTCAGCTCTTGTCCGCGATAGTAGTCAGGTACGGTTTGTACACAACCACGCGGTTTAGCCGCGAGCGTGGGCCGGTCCCTTAGTGGCCAAGGGCGAACGGCAAACATCTATTTCTGTATGCCGGAGCGACAAACAGCAAGGAACCGCGACATGTTCCCCTCGCCCAGCTTAATCCTTCCGTGTCGGCCTGTGTGACCAACCCCAAATCAGCTCCTGCCACCGAACTTACATAGTAGTAGTTTCATATGCAGAACACGGTAATCAATAATCCATACTGTTCCCCACTACACTTTGCGAGTGTAGTTGCTTTAACAAAGCAAGGGCTGGTCTGTCCTCGCTCTCGCCTCTTTCTCATTTTCCTCCTTACCCTCCTCACTTATCAGGCCAACGTGACTACATCACGTGACCGTAGCTAGCCTTCGATCTGATAAAACCTACAGGACGGAGCACGCACAAGCCTGCAAAGAATCCTTCTACAATCAACCATCCATCTCACACGTGACATGTCACGTGCACCAATTGCCAGAGATCTACGCTCACGTTGGCCACAACATCGTTTAATCTTTTTATGACTAGGCTTCACCAATATTGCAACGTGCCCCCTCCTAGTACCTATAACCTCCTTGATTGCAGCAGTCCCCATGCGCACGTGCGAGCAATGTCCCTGGTTTTTTATGCGGTACTTTAAGACCATCGGGAGCCTTGATAGGTCCAAGTGTTTAGAGCATATTTATGAGTTATCATTTGAACACCAGTTTGAGTTGTCTTCACCACTTGTGAGGTCGCTCTATAATATTCGCTGCCCGATCGGTCTGTGCATCGCTCATCTCCCAGGAAGTGACACAACACAACGAGAAGGTAGCAAATGGGTTTACTGTGCTTCCCGGTTGCCGGGAAGTACAGCGTTACCGGGAAGTACACCGCGTGCCGGCCACGGAGCATCTGAAGGAATTCGAAGCGTTTTAGCCGCGCTCGAAAAACACTTTGAATTTTCGGGATGTGTCGCCTTTGAGCGTAAGAAACTGTCGCTCGGACTCAACTGCCTGAGGAGACGTTTCAGAATTTATGGCTGCTCTAAGACATCAGGGTTCTGTTTGTGCATATGGTACTGCGCTAGACGAATGTCTGTGCAATGCGTTCCTTGAGGGTCTCGATTCCAGAAGAGTTCAGGACCGTATCCTAAGTGAGTGCATTGGCACTGCGGTACCTACACTTGACCGGGCAGTACAGCACGCTCTACCGTTTGAGCAACTGGCTCGGACCATCCAAAATTTACCAACGCCAGACGTTAGTATCAGGGACATCTTCAAGCTCCGGTGAAGTCCAGTACATCGAGCAACGCCGTTTCAAACAGGTGCACGCACCAAGACGGGGATATCAAGATGGTCAAGGACGACTGGCATCCCAGGGACTCAACCAAGACGGGCACCCGGGTTTTCCACCCTGGCCCTATCGTCCGTAGCACGCCAACACCAAGGACAGTTCTGTCCCGGATGATTCGCTGCCCTCCAGCCGGCAACCATAGACCGCGGCTGCAAGCGCAAGTGGGTCCTAACAGCGTTGTGACGCTCCTCCTTCACGAATGGGCAAGCAGGCGCCCGACCTCTGCTAGTTTTGTGGACGTCGCAACCATGCGCGTGGCGTCTGTCCGGCACTCCATGCTCAGTGCTTCCGTTGCTTGAAGATGGGTCACTTTGATGCTGTTTGTAAGAGTCGCCAACCACCGTCAGATTCCTTCATATATGATCAACGACAAGCTACCAATTTCTTCCCCGGGGCCACGCCCATGGACTTCAACGGGGCCCTTCACCTTCACAAAGATCTGGCCCAGTCACGGTTGGAGCGCTACGACTGCGACTACCAGTATAACGTCACGTCCATTGACGACGTCCCTGTGCGGACCTTGGAGGGACCTGTGGTGGACCGATGCCGACTAAATGCCTTCATCGCTGATGTACATGTAAATGAACTACCTTTGAAGCTCTTGATTGACACCACGAGTCCCCCGTCTCCGATTTTAAACAAGAGAACTCTTGTTGAAGTTAATCGCGTGCGGAACGAGATTCAGTTACATCCACCTGCCACGAAGACTTGTTCACAAGCATGAAACCATTCCTGTCCTTGGCAGCTTCACTGCAAGTCAAGCGCAAACGCTTGCTCAGCACATTTTGTTCTTGCTATCTCATAATACTAAAACTCTCTAGTAAGGTACAATCCCAAACCGGCTGCAGAACTACGTTGAGACAGTGGCAGTGTCGCACTTCCGCTGGGAAATGACATTTGGCAAGCCATGATCGCGTGGAGTTCCGCCATGCCGGCTGAATCAGGAGAATCGGGGGACCCTCACTTGCGCGCTTCCGGTCTCCGCCGCGGGAAGGCGAGCCGCGAGGCATGGAGGCCGCAAATTTCCACCTTATAGACTCAGTGCGGGAACTATAGGGGGCGCGGTGGGGCTGCACGCAGCGCCACTGGCGGCGGAGCTGGTGTTGCATCGCGAGACTCGTCCGGCAGCTTGCAGCCGCCGTTTGCACCAGGACGCTATGGCGGCGCAGGCGTCCGCAGTCGGAGGCTTGGTACTTCGAGCCGGTTTTAAAGACGTCCTAGTAGGCTCCATGTTTCGCGATGCCACTACGAAAAAGGGTGAAAATCTCTACGAGAGTGGGCACGTCTTCGACGTTAACGAGAGAGTATCGGCAGCGTCGTCGGTCCTGAGGGCAAGGTGTGTGCGACAGGCGAGCGTCTCTCAAGAAGCTTACTCCATAACAATCAAAGTAAGTGCCCGTTCTTTCATGCTCACAGAATTATTTATTCGTATTTACTAGTACTGTATCCTTCAGAATCTTAGAGCTATTCGGGATTATCGACTGCCTAGATGAAATCTTGGGAATGATGTTTACCCTTTCGGGTCGCGGCAATTCGCACGGCGTCTTTTTCGCGAAATGTTTCGCTTCAATTTGTTGCGGTGTGTAACAGTCTCTTTCTTTGTTTATCTTGCCTTCATTTAACTGCCTTCTAGTTTCTTCGCTGATTTCTGTGCACGCCAGCCTCTTCGTCGTAGCTGACTCGATCGTATCGAGCGCCGAGAGATATGGGTAAACAAATCTCGTGAGTGGGTGCTACGATCACAAAAGCCACAAGACCCTTGCTATTTGATCAGAAAACTTCTGCAGCACCTGTAGGGCCTCGGCAACTCCGATCGATTGCTAGACTCGAGCCCACTGCGAAATGTGACCTCGCCTTTATTATTAAAGCGGGATCATTTCGCTGCTGCCTAAAGTCGGACCGCACGTCCGATCAGAGTTGCAAAGACAGTTTCCTCACACTTCCTGTTTTCGCGAGGGAGGCGAGCATTAACGGAATAAATGTATCAGCATTTGCTGCACGGTTGTCTCACTCATCCCATTCCAACCCGTGGTCGACCTAACAAAAACAAATTCCTGCACTTTCTGTCCTGCTGTTGTATATTTTTGAGCATGATCTTTTTGTTGCGAGAAAAAGACCAGGCGCACAGGAGAACGTGTAGTGCTGATGATATTCATAATGACAATGTTGCATGAACTTGACTGGACATTAAGGAGTCTTACATCCACGTTTTCTTTTTGTCATCAGCTGGACAACAGCAGGAGGATAACAGAGGCTCACTGCACCTGTAGAGGTGGCACATGCGGCCAGTGCAAGCACACGGCAGCAGTGGTGGCATATGTGAACAGGGAGGACACTTCCACAAAGACGTCCATAACAAATGTGTGGAAGAGGCCATCGGCAAAGCAGCTTGGAATGTACAACAAGGGTGTGCTATTCTCAGAAATGTTCGCATCGAAGCTACCGGATGGCAGGCTGCAGGGACAACCGGTACCAGCTTCCATTGTAAACTCCAACTGCCCGTTAGGCATTATGCTTCGTCAAGAGGAGCAAGTGAAGGAGAACCTCGGAAGTCTCGACAAGCTTCTACCTCGTGTCGGACAACCGCGGATAATATTTGGCGCAGATGACATTTTGAGTGAGGAGCTATGTGACGACATTCTTCTCGCTGTCATGGTCAGCGAGGATGAGTGCAAAGAGATTGCACAAGAGACAATACTTCAAAGTGCATGCCCACAATGGCACCGTGAGAGGGCAGCAAGAATCTCTGCAAGCTCCAAGGCTCACAGAGTGAAAATACGTACAGCTGACTTCGATACCCTGGCCAAAGACCTTGCCTCACCACGGTCATTCAAGAGTGCCTCATGTTCTTATGGTGTAGCGAAAGAACCGGAAGCCAGGCAAGAATACGAGTCCTCGGAAAAGAAAAAGGTGATACAAGTAGGACTTGTTGTGTGCGTCCCACAGCCGTGGTTGTGTTGCAGCCCCGACGGACTGGTGGAAGAGAACGGGGAAATCCGCCTCCTAGAGATCAAGTGTCCTTCCAGGTGCGAGACCAAGCCTGTAGTTGATGAGAACATTAACGTTGACTACCTGCAATACGAGGGGAAAAAGCTGAAGCTGCAAGAAAGCCATGTGTACTACACACAGGTCCAAGTCAGCATGTATATTGTCGGTGCGAATGTGTGCGACTTCTATGTCTACTCACCCAAGGGGCCCAAGTGTGTAGAAGTAATGAAGGACACGCCGTTCTTGAAGAAAGTTGTGCCAAAGCTGGAATGGTTTTTTTTCAGGCACTATTTTCCAGCTGTTCTGAGGCGGCAAAGCCTCTAATCAGCTAGAGTAGTGCTGATACGTGAAAAATTGTTCTTTATGGAATACAAAGTGCAAATGTCTAGTCGAAATATCACAAATGAAACTTGTGGTGACCATTTATTTCTGAATCATAGTGGCAACGTGGGCAAGTTGGTTCACGCTTACGATAAAATACACAACGTGCAAAACGACGAAGACTGATTGCACAAAATGACAAAGACTGATGAAAAAGGAACAGACAGGACAAATGCTAATTTTCGTCCTCTCATCCTGTCTGCTTCCTTTTCGTCGGTCTTCGTCTGTTTGCGCACTGTGTACTTTATCGGAAGCACACATTTCTGTTCGAAACTCTCACAGAGTCTTAATGACGGGACCTTGCAGGTTCGCGAGCACGCTACATACATGTAGAATTTTGTCTATGTGGCATTTGAGTTCTGGCGTCAACCTCGTGGCTCAAGATTGCAAAACTCTTAATCCGCTGGATACATCTCTCAACATGAATTCGATGAGATGCGACCTTGTATGTCTCCTTCATCTCTGCCTCCGTGAACTGTTCATTAGCTCTTGCAAATGGTGGCATAACGAGAGTCACATCTTTACTCTCCAAATCGCACTTCACGTGTGGAAACCCTTTGTCGGCCATAACCTTATCACCTGGTTCTAGCAAGTTAACCAACCGAGAGTTTGCTATGATGTAAGTGTCACTTGCCCTTCCGCCATACACATCTGAAATGAATGTGATGTACCCAGATGGCGTGATGCCAATAAGAAATTTCAGCGTGAAGTCACTTTTATAATTACTCCAGCAGTTCACTCTGTCAGAGACTTTGCTCGGTTTCTCAATCCGGACTTCACTGCAGTCGACGATAACCCTACAATTAGGATACTTCGACTGGAACGATGCAGGCATTGATGCATGAACAACATCTCTAGAAAACCATTGGATCCATCCCTGCGTACTAACATAGAGCACATCTAGAATCGTGTAGAAGATGCGCGACGCACTGGTTTGGTGGATACCAAACAGTACACCCAAGGCAAAGAAGGTCAGTCCATGCTTCATCTTGACCAGAAAAAGCAGCGAGCTTGCTCTCCATACCCAGATCCAAGTATCGCTCCCCACGCACCTGGAACGAAAATACTTTTTTCGTAAACACAATAAAGTTTTCTTTGACCAGACCTTTTTGCTCGAAGTGCGGTGAAATCTTAACCGAAGTCCCTTGTAGCTGCCAAGAGTATCTAGCAAACTCCAACGGCTGAATGCCCACTAGCTCTTGGCTTCACTACTAGACGAAGCTTGCGTCACTCTGTGGTGATAAGAATACCGTATTTACTCGCATACTGAGCACTATTTTCCCTGAAAAATCAAGGCAAAGTTGGGGGTGCGTTCATTACGCTTGAGGCCAAAGTTTTGCGTCCATATTTACTCGCACAATGAACGGACCTTTTATCCGGCAAAAATGCGACTACTAACTGCTTATCTTTGCTGCGCGGCGACAATGACACCAAAGCCAAACCTGCGATGTCGCAAAACAAAAATGCCCCTCTCTCCACGTGTTTTTCTCGCTTCTGTATGTTTGTTTGTTTGTCCCCTCTCTCCCTCCCCGCCTTTCGCATGGTGTTTTGTTTGCCCGCGCTTTCCCGACCTACGCTGCACCAGGGCTTCTCTGCTTTTCTTTCTTATCTTCTTGCTGGCGACCCTGGAACCAAACTGCATCGTGCAAAAAAAGAAAAGAAGCTCCTCTTTATGCTTTTTTATTTTCTCTTAATTCCGTGGGATTTTTTTTTTGCCGTCTTTTTGCAATTTGTTTTGCTTTGCTTAGGCGAGGCTTCACCGCTTCTCTTTCCTATCGTCTTGCGCGGCGTTGCGGCTCGCAACCAACCTGCGTCTGTGCGAAAGAAAAAAAAAAGCTTTTTTTGTTTTGTTTTTTTCTTTTCTCTTGGTTCCGTGGAATCTTTTTTTTTTCGCCGCCTTTAGTAAGTTGTTTTGTTTCGCTTTGCTTAGGCAAAACTTCTCCTTCTCTCTCTTAACTCACTGCGCGCAGCGGCAACCAAAAATCAAACTGCGCTGCGCAAAAAAAAAATCTCTTATGCTTTTTTTGTTTTTGTTGGATCTTTATTTTTTTTAACGCGTTTCACAAGGCGTTTTGTTCGCTCACGCTGCACATGCATTCGCGACCTCACTCGCACCATGGATAGAAAAGTGCGTTCATTTCGCGCGTGGAGAGGGGGTTCAAATTTTTGACGTCCGAGTTGGGGTGCGTTTATTACCGAGGGAAAAAAAAGTTGAAATTTTGAGAGCCGACTTAGGGAGTGCAGTTCATGCACGGAGTGCATTCATTGTGCGAGTAAATACGGTAATTGCCAGCAAATTGTCATCTTTTACGACAGGTAAACTGCTGTCTGCGAATTCTCTCTGATTGACTGAATCCTGCCGCTCTTTTTCCTCAAATCCCCGGGCTCGATCCGACTCAGCTCGCCAGTCTCATCTCGGCTGTCTGCTAACCGATGCCGAAAAAGTGACGGCTGGCAGAGCGAGACAAATGGCAAATGTAATGAGACACCGAGCATCGGATGTACATCGCAGACTTCCTGGTTGTGATTGAGTGAGAGCTAATGTTCTGCGATCCAGTTTAATCCCCCCGGAGAGGCTGGATTATCGATTACACTCACAGCAATGTGCTGGACGACCATTAATCACAGCAATCGTTGCAGAATCTGCTGAACTTGTGGGACAGCGCCCTTGTCGTCGAACTCATCATGTTTAGGCTCAAGCATTCACCACGCCGCGAATGTGGACAGAATAAGAGAGGCTGGTGCGGGTGCAAGGTAATTTGTTGAGATGCGAGGACTTGGCATTTCTGAAGTGTTGCGCATTATCTTTCGAAGTTTTCTTTGCTGTGACCAACGTGTTTCATTCCTACATTGGAGTGGTGCAGAAAGCTGAACACAGCTGCTGCGGAGTCGCTAACCCAGACGATTCCCCCTTGCCGTGACAAGGACTTTGTGCACGTAAGGAAGTGCGTGCACCCAATTCTCCATCGCTTTAGGCCCCACAGCCACATCCATTTGGTCACAGGGTTTGCTGTAATTTATTTATCAGCTATCGTCCTGTTACTAGGCGACATACGTCTGCAACAGACCACCGCGAGCATACATTCTGCACCTAAACGTAATGAAATACAAGTGCGCTAGCCTTCGGACCTCGGCAATTGCTGTCCATGGTAATTGGACAGAGAGACTCTCAGGCGCAATGCCTCAAAATGCCTCCTGAGGTACACTGCCTTGCACTTCCCGCACCGGGTGCAAGTGAATTGAGAGCACCTGCCAAAATCTCGAAATTTCTATGTGTAGCTGCCTCACCCGACCCCGCTTGCAGCTGCGGGATCTCTTTAAGCTTGTTCTGTAAAGCTAACCAAAGTACCTGGCAGAGGGGATTTCAAGAGCGCGTGACTGG
>JAZHYW010023357.1:0-18233 GCA_037355805.1 Ixodes ricinus
GACGGTGTTGAGGTGGCGTAGATGCTCATACCTCCTCTGCTCCCTTCACACCGTGCGTAGCGGTGGGTTCTGGTTCAGGTCGTCGATACCGGGACACAGCCGGCATGATCCTTCAACCAGCTGCCGAACGTCGCGGCTCGTTCTCCTCACGCGCCTTTTTCGCACCCGTCACTTCGTCCTTCACGTTCTTCCTTCCACAGAATCATGACACCCCCCAACTTCAAGAAGTTTATAACGTAAACTTTTCTTTCTTGATGCTTGGTACTTCCGAGAACTCCATCCTGACGTCACCGAGCACAAGCCACCCCCACAATCATCCTACACGACACTTTCACGACACGACCTTCTCGATGACCTTGCCACGACGTCCGGTTGCACCGCACCACACTCGGCCGGAGGGACCTCTCCATCCACATTCAAATCGAGGATTTCTTCTGTGAGAACTCACTGTAGTCACACACATATGCAAAGGCCCCGTCTTAAGTCTGACAAAAGACATTGGCACACATACAACACAAAAAGAAATATACATTGAGGGGACCCATCCTTTCCCGGGTCTCGACTAGTTATCCCTAACAAAAATCTTAGTTTAAAAGAAAAATAAACTTCTAAAGGCGGCTTAGAAAGTCTGCTCCCACGTTATCTCTGCCCTTTATGTATTCCACGTGAAAGCTATGATCTTGCAAAGCCATACTCCACCTCATCACTCGCCTATTTGTATGCTTAGCTTTGTTCAGGAATTCTAGTGGTTGGTGGTCGGTCTGAACTCGAAAAGTTCTGCCGTACAGAAGCAACCTAAATCTGGCCACGGCCCATACCAACGCCAGACATTCCTTTTCTATCGTTGCGTAGTTCTTTTCTGCGGTGCTGAGCTTTCTACTGGCGTACGCCACGGGATGTAGCATTCCATCCTTTTCTTGAAGCATCACTGCACCCAGACTCGCGTCAGACGCGTCTGTCCTTAGCACGAACTCCTTCTCGGGGTCTGGCGCCAACAAGATCGGAGGATGTCCCAGCTTGGTCTTTAGTTCATTGAAGGCCTCCTCTTGCTCCGGCCCCCACTCAACCTCATTGCGGGCTCCTTTTCTGGTGAGGTCTACTAACGGCGCGGCAAGACCCGCATAGTCCTCCACGAACTCGCGGTAGAACCCCGTGAGTCCAAGGAACGATCTCACTTGTCGCTTCGTTCGCGGTCTTGGTACGTCTTGAATCCGTTCAATGATCTTAGGGTCTGGTGATATCCTTCCCATTCCGATCTCGTGCCCCAGAAAGCTGATCTCCTTAAAGCCCACTTCACATTTCTTTGGCTTTACGGTTATATTAGCCTCGCGCAGGCGCCTAAAAATGCAGCGGAGCGTCTCAACGTGCTCTCTCCACGAGCTTGTGGCGATCAGGATGTCGTCGATGTAGTGGTGTGCATCTGGGATGCCGTCTAACAATTTTCGCATCAGTTTCGTGAATGTCGCAGAAGCCGTTCTTAAACCAAAGGGCATGACCCTGAATTGGTAAAGCCCACTCGTCGAAGAGAAGGCCGTCTTTTCCTTGGCCTCTTCTTTCATAGGTATCTGCCAGTACCCTTTTGCAACATCGAGCTTCGAGAAGAAGCGCTTCTGTCCCGCCTTAGCAAACGTGACGTCGATCCGTGGTATTGGCTCTGCATCGGGCTTGGTCACGTCATTGAGCCTCCTGTAGTCAATGCAAAACCTGTTTGACCCGTCTTTTTCTTTACCATTACCACTGGCGCGTTGTATGATGAGGTACATCTCTCAATCACGCCCAGCCCCAACATCTCGTCGATTTCTTGCTCGACTGTCTCCTGAACCGACAGCGGCAGTGGGTACTGCTTCACATGTATTGGTCGGGACGTGGTCAGTTGAAGGTCACAGGTCAGCAGACTCGTCTTGCCTGGAAGGTTCGAAAATATATCTTTGAAGTCCTCAATCAGCTCTCGCACCTCATCACGCTTTTGGGATTCCAAGTGTTCGTTTATATTGACGTCTTCCCATCCTTGCTGCCTCGTCCAGCTTGGCGTAGGAATTCCCTCTGCATCTTCAAAACTTAGCTCGCTTGCGACTTCATCCTTCTCTTGAGAGTCCATTGCCACACCGCAATGTTGTCTACCTTGTTGACTTCCTTCTCTTTCTTCATACCTTTTCAGCATATTGATGTGAAACACCTTCTTCTTGCCTCCTACGTCTAACTCATAATTCACCTCATTCTTTCTTGCGACTACGGGGAAGGGACCTTTCCATTGCATGATCATCTTGTTTAGATCGGTGGGGAGCAGAATGAGCGCCAGGTCTCCTTGCTTCATACTTCGGTTACAGCTCTTCCTGTCGTAGTATCCCTTATACTTCTCCCTTGCTTCATCCAGGCATACGTGCGCCAGCTTGCATGTTTCCTCTAGTTTTTCCCTTAGCTCCAAGATGTATCCATATGCCGTCTTCATGTCTTCCTTCAGGGCTTCGTTCGACCACACCTCCTTGAGGATGGCCAGTGGTCCTCGTACTCTTCTCCCGTATAGCAGTTCAAATGGCGAGAACCTGAGGCTAGCCTGGGGCACCTCTCTGTAGGCGAAAAGCAAAGCTGGGAGATATCTATCCCAATCCTTTGGTCTTTCTTTGCACATCCTCCTTAGCATTTGCTTGATGGTGCCATTAAACCTCTCGACCAGGCCGTTGCTGATGGGATGATAGGGAGTGGTTAAGAGTTGCTTCATCGATAGAAGCCGGCTCACCTCTCTCATTAGCTCAGAGGTGAAGTTGGTGCCGCGATCGCTAAGGATCTCTGCCGGCACTCCGTACCGCGTGAACATCTGAACCAACGCCTCGGCTACCTGCTGGGACCCAATGCTCTTCAACGGTACTGCGTCCGGATACCTCGTGGCCATGTCAACCATTGTTAGAATATACCGGTTCCCTGAGCTTGCGATAGGCACTATAGGACCGATGATATCTATCGCGACTCTTTGAAAAGGCGTCTCGATGATTGGCATGCTGCCTAAAGGGGCCTTGCCCACCTTGCCTTTGGGTACGGTGCGTTGGCACACGTCACACGAACGAACGTACCTTTTGATCTCGCTTTGCATGCATGGCCAAAAGAATTCTTCCGCCACCAGGTTGAGAGTGTTCTTCATCCCCTGGTGACCGGACATAATGCTGTCATGTGCCATAGCTATAGCAGCGGCCCTGAACCTTTTCGGGAGAACCAGTTGTTCTGATCTTCTGCCGGATGAGTATACGACGCTCCTGTATAGAAGATCGTTCTTCAGCAAAAACTGAATCCTTGTCCTGGAATTGTGTTTCTTCGTTGTTTTCCCTACATCGTTGAAACACTTCGCAAGAGTAGCGTCCTCTTTCTGCTGCTTTCCGAGTTCCTCGGCTGTTGTGTCAGTTACTGACACCTGCGCGACTTTCAGAGGCCGTTCTAGTCTTCCTATTGGTCCTCCAGCTTCTCTTCCCTCGCCCGCGGACGCAGCTACGGTTGGGTTCTCATCCGGGAGCTCGTCGATGCTCTTGGTTGGTTCCATTGCCCTGCGACAGCCCACGTTGACTCCGATGGCGTTCGAACACGTTTCGCATCTCTCCTTCGGCTTGTCTAGGCAGACGCCGAGATTGTCTTCATTGTTCTTTTCCCATTCTGGGTCAGGGTCATTAGCCTCACGCATTTGCGGTATGTTTCCCAGTATCAAGTCGTATAGGGGGTTACTGACGCACTTCGCCGTTACCTTTCCCGTGTAGTAGGGCGTTTGGATCACAATAACCGCCTCCGGCAGGTACCGAACTGTTCGATCTAATAAAAACACTGGACTCGACTTTCCAGTTAGGTTCTCTTGAGGGACTAGTTCTTTGCGAACAACAACGGTGTTACAGCCGGTGTCCCTTAACACTGTAATCTTGTGTTCTCCCAGTCGTCCTTCCACTACCGGCATGTTCTCCGACAGAAATTTCGGGGCTCTCCCTATGACCGCGTTCACTACCGGGATCTTGTCCCCATTATTCAGGGTGACGTAGGAATCGTCCGAGTCGTCGCAATTATCTGTTGGCACCGTGTACAAGCACGACGCCTGATGTTTCTCGCTCTGCCTTCCCTTGCAGTTCTCTGCCTTGTGACCACTACGGCCGCAATTCCAACATGCCAGTGACCTCATAGCTTGGCCGTTACTTCTGCAGTTTTCTGCCTTGTGCCCAATCTTCCCACAAAGGAAGCAGCGGAGACTCTTTCTGAGACCACCCCTTGCGTGTTTATCTTCGTTTCCAGCGTCTTGCCTGCTTGTCGCGTCGTCTCGCTTTTGCTTACCCGTGCTGTGCTGCACCTGGGCCTCCAAGAAGAGGTCAGCTTTAGCTGCTACGTCATCCAACCTCTGACAGTCGCGCTCTCTCAGGAAGACCGTCAGCTTGCTCGAGCATGTCAACAAAAACTGTTCCACTAGGATATTGTCTCGCAGTGCTTCGAACGTTTTCTCAACTCCCGCTATCTCGAGCCATCTATCAAAGTACCCTGCCAGTCGAGCAGCAAATTGCCTCATCGTTTCGCCCTCTTCGGGTTTGGCGTCGCGAAACCTCTCGCGGTATCCTTCCTTAGTGTAACGAAATCGCTGGAACAGCGCCAGCTTGACCTTGGCATAGTCTAGCGCATCTTCAGGTGTCAGTCGGCCGACCACCGTGAGCGCCTCTCCGGTCAAACATAAGCCTAAAGTCGTGGCCCACTTCTCCACTGGCCAACCCAACCCTGTTGCAGTACGCTCAAAGCGCTGCAGATAGGCATCTAGATCGTCCCTTCGTTCATTGAACTGTGGAATCAGTTTGTGGGGACTTCCGTGACTCCCTCGGCCTGACTCTTCCCCGCGGCCGCTTTCCAAATTTGCAGTACCTTCACCTCTCCCTTCACGAGCCGCAATCCTCAACTGCAGGACCTCTCGTTCCTTATCCAACTTAGCGCTTTCGGCCGCTAACATTCTTTGAGCCGCCTCACGGTCCTCCCTAGCGTTATCACGCTCTTGAGCTCTCTCAGCTCTACTACGCGCTCTCTCCTCATCAACCCATTTCTTTAACTCGTCCCCAGTATACCCCAATTCCTTAGCTGCCGCGATTATTCGATCGAGCTCCATAATGATGTACCAGTCTCAAATCTCCGTCTCCTCTCTCACCTCCCGGAAAACGCAACTGGGGTGTAATGCGCCGCGCTAATCCTGGCAGGCTCGCCAAATTGTCACAGGATCGTCCGGGGTTGGTAAGAAAAGGGTCGGGAGACAGAGAGTTAAAAAAAAGCAGGGCATATATTTGCACACACAAAAGAAATATCAGTATGGAAGAAAAACAAATGTAATAAGACTACAAGTAAAGTCATAAGAAAGAAACACGCAGTTCAAACTACGGGGCTATCGTCCTAGAGATTCACCGGCATATGTCGTGACGAGGCTCGGTTCCTGGCTTCTGTAGACGCTCAGTCCAGGGACGGTGTTGACGTGGCGTAGATGCTCATACCTCCTCGCCGGCATATGTCGTGACGAGGCTCAGTTCCTGGCTTCTGTAGACGCTCAGTCCAGGGACGGTGTTGACGTGGCGTAGATGCTCATACCTCCTCCCCGGCATATGTCGTGACGAGGCTCAGTTCCTGGCTTCTGTAGACGCTCAGTCCAGGGACGGTGTTGACGTGGCGTAGATGCTCATACCTCCTCCCCGGCATATGTCGTGACGAGGCTCAGTTCCTGGCTTCCGTAGACGCTCAGTCCAGGGACGGTGTTGACGTGGCGTAGATGCTCATACCTCCTCCCCGGCATATGTCGTGACGAGGCTCAGTTCCTGGCTTCTGTAGACGCTCAGTCCAGGGACGGTGTTGACGTGGCGTAGATGCTCATACCTCCTCGCCGGCATATGTCGTGACGAGGCTCGGTTCCTGGCTTCTGTAGACGCTCAGTCCAGGGACGGTGTTGACGTGGCGTAGATGCTCATACCTCCTCCCCGGCATATGTCGTGACGAGGCTCGGTTCCTGGCTTCTGTAGACGCTCAGTCCAGGGACGGTGTTGACGTGGCGTAGATGCTCATACCTCCTCCCCGGCATATGTCGTGACGAGGCTCAGTTCCTGGCTTCTGTAGACGCTCAGTCCAGGGACGGTGTTGACGTGGCGTAGATGCTCATACCTCCTCCCCGGCATATGTCGTGACGAGGCTCAGTTCCTGGCTTCTGTAGACGCTCAGTCCAGGGACGGTGTTGACGTGGCGTAGATGCTCATACCTCCTCCCCGGCATATGTCGTGACGAGGCTCGGTTCCTGGCTTCTCGTAGGACGCTCAGTCCAGGGACGGTGTTGACGTGGCGTAGATGCTCATACCTCCTCCCCGGCATATGTCGTGACGAGGCTCAGTTCCTGGCTTCTGTAGACGCTCAGTCCAGGGACGGTGTTGACGTGGCGTAGATGCTCATACCTCCTCGCCGGCATATGTCGTGACGAGGCTCGGTTCCTGGCTTCTGTAGACGCTCAGTCCAGGGACGGTGTTGACGTGGCGTAGATGCTCATACCTCCTCCCCGGCATATGTCGTGACGAGGCTCAGTTCCTGGCTTCTGTAGACGCTCAGTCCAGGGACGGTGTTGACGTGGCGTAGATGCTCATACCTCCTCCCCGGCATATGTCGTGACGAGGCTCAGTTCCTGGCTTCTGTAGACGCTCAGTCCAGGGACGGTGTTGACGTGGCGTAGATGCTCATACCTCCTCCCCGGCATATGTCGTGACGAGGCTCAGTTCCTGGCTTCCGTGGACGCTCAGTCCAGGGACGGTGTTGAGGTGGCGTAGATGCTCATACCTCCTCTGCTCCCTTCACACCGTGCGTAGCGGTGGGTTCTGGTTCAGGTCGTCGATACCGGGACACAGCCGGCATGATCCTTCAACCAGCTGCCGAACGTCGCGGCTCGTTCTCTTCACGCGCCTTTTTCGCACCCGTCACTTCGTCCTTCACGTTCTTCCTTCCACAGAATCATGACATATTCGTAATAGTAATCTTCGCCGCAACATTAGGCATACCTAATACGTGCTTTTTCCGTATTTTTTAAGATCTTAGGTTTCGGTGTAATTACCACTGACTTCAAGACCGCTCTTCTTAAACGAATTTTAAAACGAGGATCTCCTGAAACACCGGAATGTTATCGCTTAACTTCCATCACGCCTTGCGCTGGGAAAATGTCAGGAAATTATCTGTATATTGTGATGTCCGGTTTTATTCAAAATTTGAACCTTTCTGTCACCAAGCCAATAAGGCATTGTCAAAAAGAAAAGCTCTCAACCTCTCGTTTAAGTTTTTTCTCACCTCTTACACCGGCCTTTTCAACAAAACTTATATTAATGTGCAATTTTTTTATGTTGCAGAGGCTGTTGCAATGGTCAGTCAGAAAGCATTCTGTTCTAAAATACAGAACTACGACTTCTGTGAACCTATTCTATCCTTACTTCAAAATTACTTTTTTGAGCGTTCTCAAATTTCATCTACGGGAAACTTCAAACGTGATCGGGTTGTGCTGAAAGCTGGCAAGCCACAGGGATCGTTTTTGTCACTTCTGTTAATCATTCGTTTTGTTAATGATATCTCCACGGCTTTCCGTGGAGATATCATTATCATTATCTGTAGTTTCATAATAGAAACAGTTTATATTATGAAACTACAGTCTTAAGTGTAAGATATAGCTTACATATGTATTAACGTAACTACGTGTGAATACGCAGTATTCTGAATAAAAAGACGGAAATGACTGAACCTTGCTTAAGGCTGTTTCACATGCTGCCATTTCCAGTAAATGTGCGATTAAAGTAGTTGTCGCACTGTCGCAGCGACTCTGCGACTGGTTTTCACCACGTTGGCGATTTGTCGCAGAGTCGGTGCGGTCGCTTTCTCGTCAATCAATAGCGAGCCTCGCGGCCGCGCGCCACGTGACACGTGACGAAAAGCTTCCAGCCGTTCATTAGCCAGCTTTCATCCGCGATAGTTGTATATTTGAAAATAAATTTCGACACCTAAAAGCCTTTGTTTAATGCTTAATTAGAGCGCAGCTCTTAGGCGCCCCTTTCCGGCTTGAGCGGCGACGCCGTCCGCGTAACCGCGCGTTGCATTATGGACGTTTCCGATAATAACGGCACACGTGCCGTTAAGCGTGACGTCACGACGGCTCAACTTTCCCGCTAAATTTTTCGGGAAAATTTCCTGCAAACATTTAGCGGGAAATATTCGCGCTTAATTTAACGGGGAAATTTTTGGGTTAAATTTAGCAGGTAAATTTTCCCGCTGAATTTAGCTGGAAAGTTTCCCTGATAAATTTAGCGGAAAAATTTCCCTGCTAAATTAAAGCGGTAAAAGTTTACCCGCGTGACATTACACGTGACGTCACACATGACTTTGCCCTCCTCATCCTCAAGAGCTGCGCTTTAATTCGGCCTTACAAAGGTTTGTAAGCGTCTTTCATTGTATTAGAAATTGCTAGTTATAAATTGTATTCGTAAAACATTTCTTTTATTAAGACGATGTTGTTGTATTTTAGGCAAAGCCGTCCATGTCCGCTGTAACTAAGCTTGGCTAGAAGAGCCGGCCGCGTCGACAGAATTCGTGCGGTGAACATTCCGATCGCACTGGCGGCGTCGGCTCCCGCGCCGATTTTCTTTTTTTCGCACAGTCGTTGCATTTGAAGCTGGCTTCAGAATTGGGTGACGTCTTGCGCCACCTAACCTCGGCACCCCGCTAGACGTCGCGGGAAGTCACGTGTTAGAGGAAGAGGCCGGTTCGCTGTTATTTCTATTTTGATAATACATTGCTATATCATGGACTAACAAACGAAAATGAGCTCATTATTTTTTAATACTCTTAACCTTCTCCATTGCGCGTAGTTTGTTGCGAAAATCGAGCGTGCAGCCAAATGCAATCCCGTCGTGCCTCGCTCCGGCGAGGAGCTGGAGCAGACGACGAGGGTTCGTCTGCTACGATGTGTCGTTCGTACAGCGGAACCGAAAGGAAAAAGTAGATTTTCTGGTAGGAATCCTGTCCCGCGGGCAACAGAATCAAACGCGAGCTTGTATTGTCAGCGTCTGCTATTTCATAAAGGAAGCAATTGACAACCCGTGCACTATTTGCAAGCTTTAGTCGTTCTGTTGCATGCAGACGCTGAGATGTACCGGTGTGTAAAGAAATGCTGAGAACAAACTCATCAGCGGCCACCGATATATATATCACCATCCGTCTACGGGTAAAGAATTGAACATTTGTCAACAAAGCTACCCCAGGAGAAACCTGTGACTGCCCATAAAGCATCAGAGAAAGCTAAACATAGTGACTTTACCCGAGGCTTGGGCAACATCATCATGTTTAACATTTACCTACGTCAGCTATATTGCCCCGTCGTATTTTGTTTGAGCAAGCTCTCGTTCTCGACGCGCACACCAGGGATAAAATCTGATTGACCTATGACGACGATCGAAATCGAATATCCCACTAAACATTTTCCTGGATATTCCAACAGACTAGTTTTAGGCCGTACCCTTTCAGTGGCTCACGCATAATACCATGCTCAAACGAATAAACTTCTGCGCGGACAGCATCTTTAGTGTTCTCCCGTATACACGGTTATAAGAATGGAAAGATCGCAACCAGCTGCTTTGTAGTCAGCAGGTTGCGGATATTTACGCCGTCTGTAAATATCTCTACGACAGCCGAGTTTCTAGAAGTCATCGCATATATAAACTACAAGTTGCAGCGACCAACGTTTATGTATAAACGTTGGCAGCCAATGCACTCTCGCATTGCCAGCCATCACGTCGAACAGAAAGGCGCAAGTTTCGGTTTAAGGTCGGTACTCTTTCGACAGCATAGAAGGCGGCAGCATCAGTTTTCTGCAATCGGTGTATTTGGCAAGTTTGTTTGAGGCCAGTTCTTAGCGCGACTATATGCCGTGCGACACTCACCGAGTGTGATGCATTTTGGGAGAGAACTCGAACGGTGCCAGTGTGTGTAAAACGGACTTGCTACTAGAAACATTGCTGCAATGGTTGTACCCAGGGAGGTTATATTAAGACATCTGGAGTGGAGGTGACGCCCCGCAGCTGAAGCCGAAAACGCCGACCGTCGCCATCTTACTCGGCCCAGAAACCTGATCGACGCGGTACGGCGTCTGATCTTTGCCTTGAATTGTTGTGATGTGCGGCGTTTTGTTTAAGGCAAGTCTTTGTGAAATAATTGCAGCCCTTCCCGAACGCGATGCTTGGCTGCTGCGTCTCTTTTGGCTGCGGAAGTCGTTTGAAAACTGCAGGAATTACTTTTCTTGTGTAAGTATGCAGCAAGCACGTTGCAACGATCCTGGCTCGCTCGCGGTAGCTTGCTATTGCATGTGAGCAGGCTTACAGGAAAAAGTTCGATGATTATGTACATTTGAACAGAAAAATAGAGTCTTAAACATGTTTGCACGTCGCAAGTTTCCCCGAAGAAAAGACTCGGCGTAGTGCTGCGTTGCAGCGTGATGTACGGCGGGGGGGGGGGGGGTGTTCTTGGCACTTCGAAGATATCTGCTGTGAAACAAGCAGTCAAACCAGTAGCCTTCGACCGGGTTGGTTTCCAACTGTGTTACCTGCATTTCCAGCATACCTGCGGAAACCAGTGCGTATCGTAGCGACTGTGAACGCTTACTTCGTATTTTAGCTATCGTAGGGTATCGAGTACCGTCCGACGGCACTCATGCAGAGCGTTCAGGTGCCGTCCGACGGTACTCCACTCACGCGTTCAAGTGCCGTCCGAAAGTCTCGTATAAAACGAATTGTCGAAACGAGACTTTCGAAGCGGTAGCGTAGCTTAAAGGTAAGATGTCTGCCACGTGCGCAAGCGGTCCCGGGTGCAATCGTCAGTGGGGGCTCACTTTTTGTTTTCTCGAACATTTTGTTTTGTCGAGGCATTTAGCGACATTTACGACATTTCTCTTTTACGATGAACACTGAAAAAACCGAATGTTGTAGACGAAACTTCGCTGAACAACATGGTATGGGACTTCCTTTCCGGAGGTGCATGGGGGACGGCGTGACTTGGGTTAGCGGCTGGATGCCGCGAAGCGGGGTGTACGACGGGGCCAAGTGGGTTAATAGTTTTGTAATTAGCAGCCGCATAACTGTCACCGCGAAGCGGCGTGAACGCAGGCGGGGTGGTGTGTTAACGAGCTCCCCAGTGATACACAAGCCTTCCGACTCTCTTTGGACGGCACTTGTAGGCGCGAGTGGAGTGCCATCGGACGGCACTGTAGACAGACACAGCCTTTAGTTATTTGAATCTAAATGTCGCGGCGATGCGCTCATAACAGCCGTGAGCCTGCAAAAATTTGTGATACAAACGACTTTAGTTTTAGGAGCTTGATATTTTTTTTTAATTTCTCAAAGTACCGCTTTCGGTAATAGTTCACGTGCGTGAATTCACGCAATTGCAGTCAAAATATATATATATATATAAGATGGATTATACCAGCCAAGCTGTTTGGTCACCGGAATGTAAATAAACACAGAGAGGGGTTGATAACGTCCGCTTTCCTAGCTTCGTGAGTCGTCCTTCGGCGTTCGTAATAACTACTGTCGAGGTTTCATTGGCTGAGGAACGAGAACAAAATGCCCGGTACACGTTTACCTGCTCTTCCAAAGACCCTGCGGGAAATTCATAAATGCTCGAAGACGTAAACATTCGTCTTCTTGCGAATGAACATGGAAACATCGCCATCATGAACCTAAAGGATAAAGTGCCACTGGGGAATACATCCAGCCCATCTGTATGCCTAAGCCAGACGCACCTATTACCGAAGATATCTCGCTCTACGTCACCGGTTGGGACCATGACCACGGTAATTAATACGAGTTTATTTTTCTTTCCCTTACGACCGCTTTTTCTTAAGAACTTCAGCCTCAAACATTAAACTTTCATACACGATCAAAACGTATCAGAGGTACAGAGTTACGGGGAAATCAGGTCGAAATTCTGAGGTTCTTCACACTTCTTCTTAACGTAATTTTGGTCATTTGAAAGGAGTGAGTTTTTTTGCTAGAAGCAATATTAATTAGAATGCACTTACTTTAGTCTGGTCCTTGCCTCTACTAGGAGATAACTCTTTATGCTAGTAAGGGGAAGCAGAAAGTTAAATTTAGTTGGCCGTGATGCTCATAAAATTGAGAATACCTTTATACCACCTGGGACCCTCATACAAAGTGAAGTTATATGAGCTTGAAATAATAGAGAAACTAGCAGCGCGGTTTGTCTCAAGCAAATATGACTTCTCTAAAAGCTGTTCCGCTAGATGCACTAAATGGGGGTGACCTTGATTGCAAGCCGGCGGAAATTACTTATATTGCGCTTTTTTATATGATTTTTAATGACAGAAATAGCATCAATATAATACAATACATCAAAGAACCAACCTATGTGTCCCCCCATACAGACCATAATCTTAAAGTTCGTGAGTAAATGTCCAGCATATACATAAATAAGTACATATTTTTCCCTGAAGAGTGCTTGAGTGGAATATCATTTCACCTAAAATTGTATCTGCTCCTCTATCCTTGTTTTTTTACAACACTGCAAAGCGTACTGATCAACTAGATTTATAGATTCACCTTTGTTAATATTTTTGTGTTCATATCTGTTTCTATTTTCATATGTTGCAAAGTTGCTATCATGTCATTTTCATTTTATATCCTACAGCATCATTGAATGTTTTCTCTTACCTATTTAAGCTCTATCATGCTTAAATTTCTGCGTCATCTACCCGCACAATGATACCCTATTAAGGGCGACTAGGCATTCGTATAAATAAATAAATAAATTATTCTTCGCGCAGTTATAATTGAGAACACTTTAATAAATGATAGACACGCACGACTTAGTTGGCGGCGTTTTTGAACTTTGGAGTAGTTATTAAGGTCAGAGCGCACTTTTTGCCTAAAGCGTTGTAAGCCTTAAAACAAGTACAGCTAGTCGCTAAAAAAAATGGGTCGTTCATTTTCTATGAAAGAAATGTGAAAGAAACCGTATCACGCGTTCAGAACGTACATTGGCCTCAAAGTCTCCATAGAGAATGCATCTCAAGTAGCACACTTCCACGGCATAGGCTTGGGCCAGACTGGCGCGAGCTAAATCCAACTTGGCTCAAGCCTTGCCCAAGCTTGCGCCAAACTGGCCCTAGTATGAGCTGCAGAAGTACGCTGCTAGGGAAACGTGGCGGCAGCTGTCCGCTTGTGTCACTGATGGCAACTTAAGAGCAGGATGTCGTCAGTCCCTAGCATCCTATTATAGCTCCCCTGTCAAAGAAGATGCAGCACTGACCGACAACTGTTGCAAAGGACAAATCGCGAAGGGAAAAGAGTGAGCACAGCTGACTCTAACTCATGAATGAGGAAAATATTTCACACGTCTTAGAGTTAGCTTCTTGAATGATCCTTTAGGAGTACATGGACGTAAGCATAGCTACGGACAATCCATGCTACAAAGCTGACACCTTGGGAAGTCTGGTTTCCGACTCTAGACCACCATGGCCACCATGACCACGACCACGAGCATGGCCACGACCACAGTGGCGACGACCTGTCCTCGGGCCCGAAGCAGGCCAGGATGAAGTCCGTGAAGAACAACCAGTGCTACAATGAGCACGACGAGGAGGTGCCTAATAACGTCTTCTGCAGTCTCCGAGGTAGGATCGCCTTGCAAGGTGGGGGACACATCAACAAACAAAAAAACGCTTTCCCTTCTCTTAATAAATGTGAAAATTAGCTTATTATTTCTTTAAGTACCCTGTTTTAACGTACGAACACTTTCGTTCCTTGATGTCATAAAACATGTCACGCCACCAGACCAAAGCTACCTGCAGCACGGGTCACTTTAACTTGACTGTGTGACATAAGGAGTAATTTCAAAGAGGAAACATAGGTAAAATCAAAGACACTCGGAAAGGACGTTTGCGATTAACGAACCTTTATGAATTTAGCTATCGCCACATCGGTCGCATGAGATAAAGCAGTGTAAATTTGATAAGAAATTTATTTAAGTAATGCTTCCGGCTATAACGTATTTAAATATGAATTATGAAATCAAGTAGGCTCTTTACAACAATCAAAGTGCCCTAAAAGATTGTAGAAGCCGAGCAGGTCACATAGTCATAGCTTGTCTCGAAGCCATTTTCATAATATTTGGAAGAACAGCAGGTTGGCTTGTCTGCATTAGCCACGAAGGAACCTGGAGTTGAAGAAGTTACAATTTTCATTTTAAACCTAACCCACCTTTCTTGACGCCAGCATGATCTTGGGGCCCCTGTGGTGGGCAAGGTGGCCAACCTGTGGACTCTGTACGGCATCATGTCTGGTGGGGCGAACGGCTGCGATGTTGGCGAGCTTTCGGTCCTCAATACCAGGGTGGCCCGATTCACCAAGCTAATTGACGACAACACCAACGCCAGAAAAGAAAAGTGCGACATTCAGGTGTAGGAGACAGGTTCACACAGACGCTCCTGACGCTTTCTCGTGACCTTGCGGGTGGTGGTCAAGTTCTGACAAGGACAAAAAAAGAACTACGAAATAAATAAATTAGCAAAATCTCACGAACGGTGTGGAAATTCGATGTCCTGAATTGTTCTTTTTTTTTTCTTAGGTAGCAGAATGGTGCAATCAACGAGGAAGGTGCACTAGCAGACGCATACAATTTTTTCAACAAAAGTACACTGGTCGTTCCTTTCCCAGTGTCCTTTTTCTCTTACCAAGTTTAGCGTCCTTTACCAGAGTCTCGGGAATTTTTCAACATGGTCAACATCCACGAGCTTGCGTGTGCACTCACTGTATTTTCCTCAATACTGTAGAGGTTAAGAAATAGTGATAATAAAAATAACAGGACAGAGGCCTGAACTTTGAGAAAAGGCGAGTTCATTGAGTGTGCTCTGTTCGAAAGCCACTAGTGAGTAAAAAAATTAATATGTCTCCTAGTAGCAGAAAGGTTTAGGCAAAGTTGGTTTTTTGTCTGGTCGTTCAAGTTCCTGAGGTTCCAAAGAAGCAGAGGTATAACCAAACTTGATATTCTTTAGCGAGAGTTCGCGTGTTTCGGCACTAATTTGCGAAACAAGTACAGATTTAGACTTTACTTCCTGGTCGCTCGGTTGTCCCGTGGCAGCTCTGGATTCTGTTTGTCACTTATGAACTTACGTGGCAAACCAGAGAAAATCGAATTTTGGAAATTGCTTCAATAGTTAGGTCGTTACGAGCGATTTGAATAACAATAAAGACTTTAATACACCGACGTTTCGGAAAGAGTCTTTCCTTCTTCAGGGAACACTATTGCGGCCTCAAATAACGTCTAGGGGCAAAAATGTTGTAACAGGGTTTCATGTTTTTTTGTTGTTTTTTTAAATATCAGGCGTGTTGTTTGCTAGTTCATTTTTCTTCGAATTTAGAAGTGCTTTTTGTATTTATAATCTTAAATTCAGTGTTTCTCGGTTTAAGGTTTTGGCGACGCACAAAAGATCGGGGTTTGTCACAGCTCACGTAGAAGAAAATGCGATAAGGAGGTGGGATTCCCCAAATCCCCGGGAACATACCCGTGACCCAAATACTTCGAAAATGTCCACGCCGCCGATAAGAAGACAAAAGAAGATAAGATGTGGTGTTGTGAAGGACAAAGTTTTGCGGACAGTTCAGGGGGTCTATGTGCCGAACCAATTAACACAAAGCAAAGCTGCTGATACAGATTTCCTTCCTCTTAAGCTTGGGTTTATCTGCTGCAATTCAGGGTTTATCGATTTTCTGCAATTTTGATAAAACCTCCTCGGGTTCGGAATTTCCGGTGTTTATCGGCATTTACCAAAAACACGTAATCCTTCTTATAAGGCCAACGTTAGGTTTAACGAAAACACGAAATCCAAGCCTCGTTTGCTTCCGTCAGTAATACTTTTGATATCGGAATATTCAATATATGCTAAAACGACCTGTATTTTGTGTCTGTTTTTATTTTTGTGCGCAATATTTTATATATTTAAAAACCCTGGATGCGCTCGCTATAAGCTAGACTTGAACTTCTTTCTAAATAATAAAATCAGCGAGGTATAGACCCCTTAGTCGTAAAACAGCAAGTTCACAAAAACGAACTAACGAACACACACGAAAAAGCGTCGACGTAACGTCGCACGGTTGCAACGCTAGCGTGAGGTTGTGACCTTAACTGCTATGCCACTAAGGTAAAAGTTTTCAGTATTCTGCACTAGATAAATTGACTATCGAATGAATATCAAACCGATCATTTTCACTCTTGGTTTCAAGAGACCCCCCCCCCTTTTAGAGCGCAGCTCTTAGGCGCCCGTTTCTGGCTTGAGCGGCGTCGCCGTCGCCGTCGCCGTCGGCGTCGCCGTCGGCGTCGCCGTCGGCGTAACCGCGCGGTGCATGATGGGTAATTTTCCCCGCTAAATCTAGCGGAAAATTTTCCCCGCTAAATCTAGCGGAAAATTTTCCCCGCTAAATCTAGCGGAAAATTTTCCCCGCTAAATCTAGCGGAAAATTTTCCCCGCTAAATTTAGCGGAAAATTTTCCCCGCTAAATCTAGCGGGAAATTTTCCCCGCTAAATCTAGCGGAAAATTTTCCCCGCTAAATCTAGCGGAAAATTTTCCCTGCTAAATCTAGCGGAAAATTTTCCCCGCTAAATCTAGCGGAAAATTTTCCCCGCTAGATCTAGCGGAAAATTTTCCCCGCTACATCTAGCGGAAAATTTTCCCCGCTAAATTTAGCGGAAAATTTTCCCCGCTAAATTTAGCGGGGAAAATCCGCCCCCCCCTCCTCGAGGTCACGTGACCCCCAGGCCACGTGACCCCCCCCCTCCCCGAGGTCACGTGACCCCCCCCCGTGCCTTCCCCTCCTCCTCAAGAGCTGCGCTCTAATTCGGCGTTACAGGGAGTTGTAAACGGCTTTAATTTTTTCATTAGCGGTCGCACTTCACTGCCCCAGTTTACAGCCTGGACACGTAGATGCTTTCATTACAGATTAATAAATTGTGATAGTCCGTACGTTAGACTGTTTTATTTGTGCGTTTATGTAATTAAGGGGGAGAGGACATAAAATAATTAAATAGGGAAAAAATTATTAAAACTATTAACATCTTATTTCACACCAGGCATCATCCGATAATGATGTAGGCTGCAGGTCCAAAGAATTTCAAATGTTTGACTTGAGAAGCCTCTTCGTCAGTGACAATTTTCGGACGACGACCAGCCAACAACAATCAAGGAATGAGGAAAAACAAACAAAAATGCAGATGTATAAATAATTCACATGAAGTGTCAATTCTAGACATTTTCAGGCTAACATTCAGCAAACAAATCAAATAAAAAGAAAAACAAATTACCTATGTAATCGCTCAAGTATACAAAGCAAAAATAACAGAACCTTTTTTTGTTTTTTTACCTGAGTCATAACCGCTATGGACTGTTCAATAATGTACTTATGTGAAAACTTATTTATTGTGCCGGGAATTTCAGGTGACCTTACCGCTTTACACGTTAGGTTTACTAGCATGCACAAGAAAATATTCGGCAGTGTACTGGAAGGAGTCCGGTGTCCCCTACGTCCAGAACTTGCAGCTCCTCCTTCAGCTCTCGTAGGTAGTCCGGCCTCCCTGACTCGGGAACCAGGGGAAGCACTGGGTTCACAGTAACGTGGCAGTCTGAAAGGATTAACACAATCACGCGCAACACAACTGTGATCATTATTAGTTTACGACATTCACCGCCCAAGAAACTGGGGCTGTAGCTGGCTCAATCAGTCGGATCGGTTTTAAAACGTGCACCATTTGTAATCGATTCTGATTCCACCTCTAGCAGGGCTGGGCAGAGTATTCAGTGTTGCACAGTACACTCGACAAGAGTATTTAAGATAGGTTTCTAAACACCTGCTTCATAGAGCATTTAGAGTACTACTCGCGTCATGATGAGTTTGTGAAGAACGCAAAACGTATAGAGGGGACGGAGACAGAGATGTATAAGCTTTCAGTTCCACATCAACATTTCTTCGAATCCAGCAGAACTCCGCAATCAAAAGCATCGGCTGGGAAAGGAGGGAAAAAAACTGGAAGCAGATCGAAAGAAGGCGCAATGACATATGACGCCAAGACAAGGGCATTCGACTCCCAAGAACCGGATCACCCTCCTCTCCGCCGCCAAACCCCTTGCAGTTCCTCCGCTGCAAAGGCCCGCTGAGGAACACCAAGA
>JAZHYW010023360.1:0-14166 GCA_037355805.1 Ixodes ricinus
TGCAGACGACAAAGTGTTAAAGATAAAAACTGTCGTGGAAGGTTTACCACAGTGCTAAACAATATGCAGATTAGATTTAGTCCGAAACTGTAATCTCTCAAAGTTCCGGGCAGAAACACAGTATTTGTTTCTTTTCTTTCAGGTACAAAAAAAAGAATATACTCATTATTGTTGGCCTCCTGTTTTTCATCATAGTGTTTGGAGCTTTTGCCTCCATTTTGTGTGTTTTCAGGTAAGTGGGTTCAGGGTGTTTTTTTCGTTTTGTTTTTTTATCAAAGGCTCTAGGTGGCACTGGTTGGAGAGAAAACTACCCTTCACGATCGAGCCGTTTCACCAATTCAATTCGTTCCTTCTCACTCAGCGTTTATTGCAGGTTTTGGTGTGCTCTAGGTTTATCATATACAATAGGATTCAGATCTAAGACACCTTCAGGCGTCTCGGTACTTCAAATCACGATTTACAGGATTTGTTTTATTATTCACCTTAAATCGCAAAGAATGCTTCCCGTCCTCTAAAAATGTTAAAGTTGCCCGCAGCAGAAAAAAAAAGACATTTCTCCGGAGCTTTATCTTGATCTCTTGATTCCTGATCATCGCCAGTGTCGCCGGCTCTGCAAATATACGACTTCGCACAGGGACAAATGGGAGAACGGGTAACCTACACGCAGCTTTTCATTGACTATTCTTAGCGCATTCTGTAATGTTCGTGTTTGCAGTATTTTAAATAGCAATTCTACAATTTTATTAAGAAGGCACCACAGATACACAACATTCTTTATCTGGTTCTTTTCTCTAGTGGTTGGAAAAATATTTCCAATTTTGCTCAGGTTGGAGCGCAGCATGTCGCGATGTGACGCCTGCTTAATAGAACCCTTTCAAATGCCACGTACTGATGGTTAAAAGGTCTGAAGCACTGGACAATGGAGGAACAAGTGACACTACATAAAATAAAATTTTAAAACTACATAAGCTTCAAATGAAGTGTCATTAGTAGAGCTTCTAGGGTTTTAACATTAACGATATTTATTGTGCTCGCATTTTTGTAGAGATTATAGAGCTTCTAACTGAGGGCACACTTTCAAAAGACGTCTATATACAGCGTTTGGATGTTTCAACTAGTGCCAAAATCTCCGAACACAGTGCGGTGATTACTTCATGAATTCCCACTCATCTTCAGATTGTGGTTTCACGTCAGCATCCCAGAACCAGCCTAACGTAGCTAACGCCAAGAGCATGCAGGGAATCCGCGCCAGTTAAATGCCGTGCTGTCCACCATACATAAGAAAAAAACTATGCACAATCACACACATCTGAAGTTCACGCAGCGGCACAGCACGAGCGCGCGCCTTTGAAAGTGCCTCCAATCGATGAGTTCCCGTACAAACAAAGGCATTTTCTTGAGCCAGGCTCACGCGCGTGTGCCATTGGCGTTACTGCAGACATTTGTGAAATGGAGTGAAACCAATGCGCGAGGCACGCAGTTTACAACCGATACCCGACATAGGGCTGGTTCAGATAGCCCCGTTTTTCTAACGGAACAATACGAAAGCATCCGTAAAAGTCTTTGAGACATAGAAGCTTCATAGTCAGCGTGGCTAGTGATTAAAGAAGATAGCTTGGCACGCGACATTATATACACGAATGTCACCGTGACTAACAAGTAACATAAAAAACGTAGGAATATGGCTCTGTGTGAACCACCTTAACTGCAAAGACACACAGTTAAGGTTACGGCGCCTCAATGAGCTACTTTTAATCGTGATGTTGTTTTTATAGCAACCGATGTCAACATTATGCGCTCCTAGGGACAAAAAACACATAAAAAACAAATACCACTGTAGTTCTGTCAACTCCAACAGTTTGTGCACGAAGACGCTTTTTACGGCTTCCAGAGGCAAAAAAGCGCTCCTAGAGAATGATTGCATGCAAGCCAAGACAACAAACACTCACTGCGACCAATAAAAGATATATATACGAGCGGCGTTCATAAAGTTCGTATTATTGTCACGAAGAAATAGAGATTCAGCAATCAAACTCGAGTAGGAGTTGAGACTTTCTCTACATGTTCGCCACCAAAAGTTACCCACCTTTTCAAGTGATGCACCACATGCCGGAGGCCATTGTTATAGAACTCCTCGTCTTGAGTGTTCAGGAATCGCTCCACTTCAGCAATCACTTGGTCGCCGTCTTTGAAATGGTTTTCTTTTATTTGGACACAGTGGAAGCGTCTGCGCCATTTAACCAAAGTGTCATAAACTGAAGTGCTGTCCCCCAATAACGCTCCCAGATTGGAATGAATATCCTTGGCATTTCTTCCCTTCAAATGAAAAAATCGGATCACTCGATGTGCTTGACACCAACGGGCGGTGCCATTTTTGGTTTGACTCTCTATCGGCGTTCCGAGCTACTATTGCATGCGATGTTTATACTATACGGAAACTAGAGGGACGCACGCTCATGTTGATGCCTGTTTTGTTCCGTTTTTTTTCCATTTTTTATGCCGATAAAACGAAATTTATGAAAGCCCTCGGATATATTGGTTGGTTGTTGTGGCGAGTGGCTCTGTCGAACCCAAAAGCGACATCAATGTCGCTTAGCACTTGGTTCTCCGAAGTCCTCACTTTCAGACCGATGGTCAGCGTGCTATAATTAGGGTTAGCCTTATAATTTAAGAGCTCGTAAATTTTGCATCGAGGATTGGATTATAAAATTCATTTGAAATTGAAACGTGCTTCAAGCTCCATCCAACAATCTGGGGTTCAATTTAATTAAAATAAACAGCACGAACTTGGTTTTTTTCTTGAAGTAAAGGGGCTGAACAGCCTGAGCGATTTATAAAAATGAGTTCTTTAGTAGTGATGTGTAGATTGGAAATTGCTATAACATAAAAATAAAAAAATAAAAAATAAAACGCTGGCAGGTAGGTTTTGTGAGTTTGCTACGGGCCGATAGTTCACTAAAAACTCTCCGGCTATAGCGGAAAGAAAATTTACCTAGCGCGACATCAGCAGTTCTGTCTGATTTCCCTCAATGCTAATATTCCAAACTGTACATATACCTACGTGCTTTCTTTTCGTCTTATTTCAAGCCTGTTCAGCCGTTCAGCCCTTCCCAAAATAGTCCAATCGCTCTCGGGGAGGGAACAACACGTTATTGTAGAGAACAGCTACATCGGTGACTGTACAATAAAAACTACTTTTGAGACCAGCGTTCCAGCATGAGTATAGGCAGATCACACAATTGCACAAAAATCACTCAACCGGTATTTTTGATATTTTTAATGTGAAACAGAATGTCAACCTGCGACCTCACGACCTTACGACTGGCAAACAAAACACATGGAGACATCGGCAACGATTCTAGAGTTCCTTCAGAACGCACGACACTGCGATGAGAGTGTTGGTGATTCACAAAAGTAGAAAACGTTTGTCGTCTGATGGAACTCGGTAACAGAAATCAGACTTAAACGAAGTGCAGAAGATGCGGAGGCATCTGGAAGGAAACCTGCCTGATGTTGATGAAAAGTTAAGGAGAGGAAAAACCTGTTTAAACTTATAATATTCATAGTATTCACAATCTTTATAGCTGGGCGGTTTCATTTGGATTCAGGCAACGAGTGGCAGTCGTATTTTTTATTTTGCTTCAAATTTTTATATTTCGTGGCGCATGTTCAGAGAAGAACAATCCTTTTTATTTTAACGTTCTGACATGTTTAGTTTCTGAGAAACAAAATCTCAAAGAAGCGGGAAAGAACTACGAGGTTTTGACGATTGTCGTGTGTGGTGTTTTTGAATCACTCTCAACCTCAAAGTATTCAAAAGAGAACGTCTATATTTTTCTGGTATGATATATAGGCATGTAGGTAAGCCGACATTATAACTGCTATTTATTATTCGTCGCTCCAATTTTTGTAAAAATCCCCAAACATGCCTCCGCGAACAACTGTGACCTAAATTGCGGATTTTATTTTGAGTCGACTATGTTTAGTATCGCTTTTAAAATATTACCACGTGTAGAACCCTTCATTGCCTTCCAAATTAAACAAAGTTTGTGTTTTTATTTTGTACGAGTACTGAGATATAAATTATGAAACAAAGAGGGTTTTCACTTTTCGTTCAACTTCAGCACGCTGTATAAAAAAAAAAACATTTTTAATTTTTTCTTTTCTCGCGTTGCGTTCTCTTCACACCCTTCTTTTAGTCAAAATACATTCCGTTAATAGTATTTGCATTGGTTTTGAGTTTTAAGCCTCTAAAAATGCTAAAAAAGAGCAAATGCCGATGGTGGGATTTGACGATTTTCGTGTGTGGCGTTTTTGAACCACTCTCAATCTCAAAGTATTCAAAAGAGAGCATCTATATTTTTTAGTGTGATATGTATGCAAGTAGGTAAGACCACATTATAACTACTATTTAATATTCGTCGCTCCAATCTTTGTAAAAAATCCCCAAACATGCCTCCGCAAACAACTGTGACCTAAATTGCGGATTTTTTTTTAGTCGACTATGTTTAGTTTTGTTTTTAAAATAATACCACGTGTAGAACCTTTCATTGCCTTCCACATTATGTAAAGTTTGTGCCTTAATCAGGTACGAGTAATGAGAAATAAATTATGAAACAGAAAAAGGTTTTCACTTTTCGTTCAATTTGAACACGCTGTAGAAAAAAAAATTTTTTATTTTTTTGCGTCGCGTTTTTTTTACACTTTTCTTTTAGCCAGAATACATTACGTTACAGGTATATGCACTAGTTTTGAGTTTTAAGCCCTCTAAATATGCTAAAAAAATACTGATGGTGAGTTTATGGGTTATAGCTGTATATTTTATTCTTTATTTTATTAATCTAAGGGACGTTGAATAAATGCCCAAATAGAAGACATTAATGTCGTTAGGCGTATAATAACAAGTTCGCAATTCCACACGTCTAAACACTATAAAATCGCAACTGTCGGAAGCGGGTTTTCAGACAACTTTCGCCGGTGCAACGATTGGAGAGGTCTCAAGCCTAAACCCTATGCACTACATAATCTATACTACGTTAGAAATATCAAAGTATAATATTGTAAAACATTAGAGTAACATACAGTTCCTGTAGAAACCTAGATTTTTAAATGCGAAATTGCAAATTTTAAATGCAAAATTCATGTTGATAAAAAACAGAATCATTTTTATTATTTGCCACTCTTGATTTTTTTACGTTTTTATTTTACTCTGCAAACAACTGGTGGGTTCTAAAATTATTTTTCTGGAGTTTTGCGCCTCTACAGATGCTAGAGAACAGTACCTTCCGACTACGGGTTTACAACGAGTGGAATGTGCGTGTAATGTTCGAGGCAGTCAGTTGTGGTGGCAATAATACTCCCATGAATAATTCTAGAGCATAACGAGGGCGATATTCACATTGAACAGCCCTCGAAGCAGTTTGTAAATATAGCAATATTTATTTGTTTCTTTTCTTTATTTCCTTCGCGAGACTGCCAGTCATCTCACCAAGCACTGAGCGACAAAGTTGAGAGGACAACCCAATCAAGGGCTAAAGATCGACGATGATAAATGTATGTGTTTTTCCTCCCATCGCGCTCAGAAAACGCTGTAAAGCTCCTCCCGGCTTTTTTACGAAATAGCGAGCGAGCCGCGGCCCTTGGGCTCTTTCCCTTGCAAGGTTTCCCTATCACCTCTAGTTACCTTCGCGATAAGAGCTATCGGCCTCGCATCAGGGAAGAAGGGTCTGGAAGTCGCTTGGCGGTACCATCCCAAAGGAGAGAAAGAAAATACAAAAACGTTCAAAAGGCTGGTTGGCCGAGCACACTGGTATACTGTTGAGATCGGACAGACTCAGGAAAGCGCTTTCTCAACTTCGAGTGCCACGATCCCCCAAAGCGATGGCGGAAGCGTTCAGTGCGGACCGCGTTTATTGTGCCGATTATCAACGCCGGCTCAAGAAAATGGTTCTACGGAATAAGGACTTCAAGTGTGTCACCGCTCTGGATTTGAACTCACTCAGGAGAATTATGGATCCTTGCCCTGTGCCAATCCTGGAGACTGACGAGCTGTGCATGAACTGCTTCAGGTATTTATCATCCCGCGTTTCTGACTACCTGGAAGCAGGAACAGCTGGACCCTCGGATAAAGACAGTGACTATGTTGACAAGGCAGCATCTGTCATCGAACTTAACAAGCGCGTATCATCACTGGATATAGAGGTGTCGCCGTTCAGAATGCCAGATGAATTGCGCAAAAGATCTCTTCGCTCATACTCCGGAAGAAAGCAGAGCCAAGTCGAGGATGCTGTGAAGTCAAAACTACGGCGCAAGATCAGTGACGCATATGATGTGCCAGAGGAGGAACTTAATAAGACGTCTTCTAACAAAATGTGCGCGGAATGGGAAGCGAACGTTCGAACAGCATACGAGAAAAGCACTTCGATCAAGGAAAAATGTCAGTTGCTGACGTTGTTTCCGAACGAAATGACAAAGCAACAAATACTGAATGCTGTTCCTGCGGCTACGAAGTATTTGATTGACAAGTCGAGGAAGCTGAAGGCAGTTGACGGAGTATGGACGCTTCCCGATCCGTACACTTCAAACAAGCTGAAAGAATCGGATGTTGCGACCGCTCTCCGCTACTTTTTAGAAGATGAGATGGACTGCTCCATCCAAAGCCCAAACAAGAAAGATGTTGTTACCGTAAACATATCGAAAACCAAGGAGTGTGTTGTCAAACGCTACATGACTCGCTCTATTCGCGAATCGTATGCTCTCTTGATGAAAGCTTATCCAGATATCAAGCTTGGTCTAACAAACTCTTATACGTTGCGCCCAAAATGGGTCAAGATTGCCTCCTACCGGGACCAATGTGTGTGCGCACATTGTGCGAACTTCGAACTGCTGTTAGCATCAATAAACAACACCTCATGAATATATTTCACTAAGAAGGACTTCGCTGCGCTTTGCATGTGCGCCAACTCATCAGAAGCCCGCATGCTCCAGGAGTGCAAGAAATGCCCTGGAGCGAAGATTCTATGTGCGCGTACACTACACCTCGATCCCGAGGAAGAAATAGAAATTGCAACGTGGGAATTGGGAGATCTGATCAAGAAACCCCTCACTGTAGTCGTATTTATCAAATAGGCGAGAGATTGCGTCGAAAAGTATATCACCCATGAGTATATAAAAGACATTCAAAGAAAGGCAATATGGGATGCTAAGTCGAATCCGTCATCCAAGTCTATAGTGCTTCACTTCGACTTTGCCGAATATTGGAGCATAGTACTCCCAAAGCAAGTGCAGGGGTATTACTGGCAAAAGTACTCCCAAAGCAAGTGCAGGGGTATTACTGGCAAAAGAAGCAACTAAGCATTTTCACCTGCGTTGCAACGACACCCAGCACTACAAAACGTTTCGCCACTATCAGCGACGATCTTCGTCACGATTCCGCGCACGCCATCCTCGCGCTAAAGAAGATTGTTGAGGTCCTCGAAGAAGAAGAGCCCATCTTTACAACTTTAACATATATCTCGGATGGTGCGGTGATGCACTTTAAGAACAGGTTTCAGTTTTACGAAATGGGTGAAAGCGGCCTTCTTTCAAGGTGGTTGTTCTCTGCGAGCGAGCACGGCAAGAACGCATGCGACGGCATTGTTGGCCTCCTAAAGCACCGTGCCACACTACACAACATGCGAGAGCCTGCGCATGATGTAATCCTCACTTCTAGAGACTTCGTGGCGGCGCTTACATCAAAGCAAGGCAAGACACGAGTTATCGACTTGACCACCAGGGACCTCATGAAGTTCCGAGAAGAAATGAAAGAAGTTTGAATCCGTTGGCTCAGTGCCTGGTCTCCGTTCGTGCCACGTTTGGTACAAGCAACCATCAGAGGTCTCCACCGGGAAAAGAGTGCGAAAAGCTAGGGCTGCTAAGGAAATTCATCACTGAACTTGAATCCTCTGAACGTTCTTGTCAAGCGCGTCGCATGTATAGCTGTATTGTGCTATCTCAAACTTTATAACTTAATCGCTCACTGTAAATAAATATACCGTTAACCACCCAAAGGAAACTTCAGCTCCACTTTTTTAGTTGATAGTTATCCTACAAGAATCAAAGTAGTAAAATATTCTTATAAAAAGTTTCGAGAACCTCTGAAATTATTTGAAGTAACTGTGCCATTTTTTGTGTTATCACGCAGAGCTAGCCTGAAAGCAGAAAACCTCGAAACTTGGAAGTAACGAATTTTTAAAGCTTATCGTGTTCTATATTTTATTTAACATTACTAAAAATCAACAAATCCATAAATCATACGTAACGCATAACGCCCTTGACGTGCGCCTTACTTGTCATTACCTTGAATGCGATACTCATAAATATATGTCACTATCTCTGATCTACAAGAAATAATGTAGTTCATAATATTATTTACTAAACGCCTCTTAGATAATTAAAAAAAATATATATATATATAAAATATACAGTTATGCCCGTTAAGCCTCGAGGCCTCTTCATAACCCATAAACCCGCCATCGGCATTTGCTCTCTTTTTAGCATTTTTAGCGGCTTAAAACTCAAATCTAGTGCATATACCTCTAACGAAGTGTATACTGGCTAAAAAAGGGTGCGAAAAGGACGCGACGCAAGAAAAATAAAAAAAAAACAAATTACATATATATTGGATGGAAAGCGTCGAATAAACGAGCACGAAGAAGTCCTTGTTTATTCGGCGCTTTCCATGCAGTGATGTACCAACTAGCCCATTTATTTAATTTAATACCTATATATGTTTTTTTATACAGCATGCTGAAATTGAACAAAAAGTGAAAACCTTTTCTGTTTCATAATTTATTTCTCATTACTCGTACCTGATAAAGGCACAAACTTTACATAATGTGGAAGGCAGTGAAAGGTTCTACACGTGGTATTATTTTAAAAACAAAACTAAACATAGTCGACTAAAAAAAAATCCGCAATTTAGGTCACAGTTGTTTGCGGAGGCATGTTTGGAGATTTTTACAAAGATTGGAGCGACGAATAATAAATAGTAGTTATAATGTGGTGTTACCTACTTGCATACATGTCACACTAAAAGTATAGATGCTCTCTTTTAAATACGTTGACATTGAGAGTGGTTCAAAAACGCCACACACGAAAATCGTCAAAACCCACCATCGGCATTTGCTCTTTTTTAGCATTCTTAGAGGCTTCAAACTCAAAACCAAGGCAAATACTATTAACGGAATGTATTTTGGCTAAAAGAAGGATGTGAAGAGAACGCGACGCGAGAAAAAGAAAAAATTAGAAATGTTTTTTTTTATACAGGGTGCTGAAATTGAACAAAAAGTGAAAACTCTCTCTGCTTCATAATTTATTTCTCAGTACTCATACATGATAAAAACACAAACTTTGCTAATTTGGAAGGCAATGAAAGGTTCTACACGTGGTATTATTTTAAAAGAAATACTAAACATAGTCGACTCAAAAAAAAAATCCGCAATTTAGGTCTTAGTTGTTTGCGGAGGCATGTTTGGGGATTTTTACAAAATTTGGAACGACGAATAATAAATAGTAGGTATAATGTCGTTTTATCTACTTGCATATATATTACCCTAAAAAATATAGACGCTTTCTTTTGAATACTTTGAGATTGAGAGTGATTCAATAACGCCACACACGACAATCGTCAAAACCTCGTCGTTCTTTCCCGCTTCTTTGAGATTTTTTTTCTCAAAAACTAAACATGTCAGAACATTAAAATAAAAAGGATTTTTCTTTTCGGAACATGCGCAAGAAATATGAAAATTTGAAGCAAATTAAAAAAATACGACTGCCACTCGTGGCCTGAATCCAAATGAAACCGCCCAGCTATAAGCTATCCACAAACTTAGAACAGACTTTTTTTATAGCAATTCGTCTCCCGTAAAATTGTCTTAATTAAAAGATCATATGGTACCATAACAAATTATAGGTCCTGATAACTGGCACGTACCGACGTATCGACTAAACACTGGAAAAGAAATGTTAGCGTAACGACTCCCCAAACCTTCAAAATGTAATACATTCCAAAGATGTGTTTATTGATAGATAAACTGTGGGTGAATTGCGCTTTGTCATGCATAAATCTGCCTCTGAACATGGAGGTGACACTTCTTTTCAATATAAAGCTTAGTGACCTCTTTAATTTTTTTAACGTTTTTCGTCGTTTGAATTGCGATTAGTTATGTACTATTTTGTTTCAATATTGATTTCCCGAGACTGGTGCAGAATGTACTAAGGCCAAAAACTCGTCCAGCTGTGTAGGGCGGCTTTTTTTCTTGGCTCCATCATTGCCTGTAATAGAAATAAACTATTAAGATTAATATTATTAATAATATTATTATTATAGACTGCCATGCTAGCCTAGTGTGCGTAGCAGCGGTGGCACTGCTATGAAACTTCGCTGTTTCTAACGGCTTCGTTCGCTTGTTTGGCAATTTTAGCGGCAAAGCGACAAAGCAACAGAAGTGATCTGCGTGCTTGAGTTGGGAGACGGAATTACATGCTCTTGTTGTTGGCGCTGACGCTCATTCAGCTCATCAGCGATTATTAAAAAAAGAAAAAAAAAGAAACGTGTGCGGCGTGTTGAATAAAAAAAAATCGAAACCGAAAGAATTTGAGGCTGGGGAGTGGAAATGTCCTCCCGTCAACCTGGAGCAGAAGAAAGAGGCTCCGTTCGTCCCTTGTCGTGTTCGCTTATAGTGCGAGTCGGTAGAATAACAAAAAAATAAAAACAACGACGCGTTGCTATCTTTGTTTACCCTTTCGTCTTAGAGCGCTGGAGTTAGGGGGAGGAGTGCCAGGAGGTATGAAGAGACCATGACGTCATCCTTCCCCATGCACTCGACGCTCGATCCTTTCGCACGCTTCCTCACTCTCCCGCCCCCGTCCAAAACAACCCTCCACAACTCGCGTCCCTTCCCGTGATGATCGCTGTTGTTGATGGTTGTACAGCGAATTACGAAGGAGCTTGTCGGGAGAAAATGTGGTGCTTGACGTAACGTCCAAATAAAATTCCACACTTTAACAACAGCTGTGCTCGAGGAGTGCAGTACGCGTGGCGCTATGTTCTCGTCTCTGCCTAAGAATCGGTGATCATCGATTATCCTTGTTCTGTTATTGGTGAACGGAGCAAGGCAGCGAGTCTTTACGTGCGCTGTTGGACGCTCACCCAATGCATGGTTGCGATGAAATTACTCCTGTAGGCCTACCTGTTTCCGCGTCGAAGCAGATTGCTGTGTTGTAAAAAAGGAACGAAAAACATCGAGCGTTAATTGTGAGTGACTTCGCGTATGTACGAACTAACTTATTCGATGCCCCTATATCTTTTCAGAACTATCGTTTGGGTGTAGAGACATTGCGACCTGCGGAAAATACGTAACATCAGTTTCGCACTTTTCGTGTGGTGACGAGTTAACTCAAATTGATATGTTTATTTGTCCGACGACTGCGGGTCAACTTGCATTCTGTTGTAATTTAGTTTCCCTCTTTGTTTTCATGCGTATTTGAGCAGTGTCACATGTGACGTGCTGACTGGACAACGGCAGCATCTGCTGCTCTCGCCCGATGTACTTTGCAAGAAACAGTGCAATCCGTGTGCATCACTCGAACTTCACAGATGTATTTTTTGTGAACTGATTCTAGGGGAAGCGTTCCAAAGTAGAATGTGTAAGCCTAGGAACTTTCACTGGAGGAATCAGGGCCGCTAGCTCGAATGGTTTGAGAACCAATCTTAGACAGTCCCAGCCTAGCGGCGGTCTCAGTGAGTGTGAGCCACTTGCTCGAAACGAAACTGAGTCTGGCTTTGAGACCGTAACCAAGTTTTGTCTCAACTTGTGTCTCAAACCGTGAGACAGCCTCGTAGCAAACTTGGTGGCGGCCAGTGGTTTCAGACCCAAACTGAGACCCAAATGTTGACAATCTCTGTCGAGCGGAGGTCTGAGCAGTTAGCTACTTGCTCGAAACAAAACTGAGACTGGCCTTGAGACCAAAACCGATGTTCTGGCTCAGCTCGAGTTTGAAACCGTGAGACAGTCATAAGAAAGGCTCACTGGCGGTCTCAGGCAGTATTGGGCAGTTACCCGTTACTAGCAACGCGCGACTGTAACTTTGTTAATTATTTGGTTACTTGTAATTGTAACGAATTACTTTTTAAAATGTAACTTCTAACTGTAGTACATTTCTTTTTCAGATGTAACGATGATAGAAACGACGTCACTTTTTTCGTTACTTTGCAGGTTTTTTTTTGTTTTTATCATTGAACGAGCGCAATCCAGCTATTCCTTGCATTTTCCACATTGTCCTTTTCTACATTTCGTGTGTCAAGCTGGCCTTGCACAAACTTGTGAATATGTTCTTTCTCGCGAGTCACGACCAGAATGAAGCCACGCGTAAATTTGACGAAAAAATTTACCTATCTTTACGCACGCACTTGTACTTTGTGACTGAACACTTCCCTACCGAAATAAAAGGTATGAAATTTAATACGGTAACATTCAAACTAAATAATCGAACCGGGAATCTTACCGTAAAATATGCATACCATGACCAAACCGTATAGTCAGTGCATACCGTAATCTGAACTGGGTTACTGCATACCGTAAAATGACCGTGTCCAAACCGTCTGGCCGGTGCATACCGTAATCTGGACTGGATTACTGTATACCGTAAAATGAACCGTGTCTAAACCGTTCGGCCGGTGCAAACCATAATCTGAACAGGATTACTGAATACCGTACAATGAACCGTGTTGCCCTACTGGAAAAACCCATATGGTTTTCATACAGGATGACTCGTTTGGGTCATATAATGTTATCGACATACGGGCACCGTACGTAAACAGGTTGTACTATATGTGAACGGATCGCAAAAGGAGCACCCGACCTGATTCGGGTCGACCTGCTATGCGAATCCTCCCATTCATCAGGTCCACCAGTACAATTCCTGTTCGGAGAAAGGTGAGCTAGCAACCCCCAGTCAGCCCTTCGTATTTTGAGGCTCTCCACTGAAGTGAACACCCGACACCCTTCCTGAAAAGATCATGCAAAAGGAACTAACAAAATTACTCGAAAGCAGGTACAGTTGACAAAATAGATATATTACACCCATGACAAAGCGAATAATCCAGCACTGTCATGACCTAAACACAAGGACGTTTAAATAGGGCAGGACCCGGCATGACGTCATACCCAGCGACGCCGGAAGAACAACCCAATCCCAGACTGCCCCGCGCACCGACGCTCTCTCATCCAAACTAAATTCAACCATGCTCCCATCGTCTGCTCTCCGCTCGGTCGTTAGGCTTAGGCTACGTCTGCTCCGTGCCTGCGGTCTGCTTCGTCTGCTCGCTGTCGCGGCTGGCTTTCGATTCGATCGGCGCACCAAAAGATGTTTCGATGCGAACCCGAATACTCATCACGGCGGAGTGAAACCAACATCTTCTCGAAGCAGAATTTGTACGGCTTTCTCAACCCGCGATGCCCTTCTCAGCACGACACACACCACAGCGCCTTCTCAGCGTTCGTGCCTACGATCCTTCTCAGCGTTCGTGCCTACGATGACTGACTCGCGATCGCTTTCCAAAGCCGCGCTACGACGACTCGTTCGAGACGACGCTCCAGGCGCGGTCGCGCGGTGTCGAAGCGTCCGCTACACGCCGACTTCCTGGTCCTACTGGTCAGGCAAGTGTTGGGCTCGAAATCTCGCCTGTTCGACACCGATTCAGTCGGTGCGTCGTCTAGAGCGTCTCAACTCTAGTCACTTACTTTCTGCTGGGCAACCAGGCGTTCGTTTATAATAATCTCATCCAATTCCGACCATACCGGTTTAAAAGTCTCCCGTTAAGCGCTGTTTCAAATAACAGTGGGTGCCGCCATTACTTTCGGTGCACACAATCGCGTTGCCACGGAAATGCCATGGCAACGAGGGTTGTTTGCACCGAAATTAATGGCGGCGCCCACTCACTAGGCTTCCCATTGGTCAAGAAATGTTCGTCGCGGCTCGTGGCCACGCCTACTTCCGTTACACTTCGCTCCATGCATTGGGGATAGGGACGCCACCTCCTGCCCATTATAACCTCCTTGCATAAACAAGAGAACTGAATTAGCTCCCAAAGGGTAGTTTAAAACTGCAACTTCCTGTTGATAT
>JAZHYW010023361.1:0-15982 GCA_037355805.1 Ixodes ricinus
CAAAGTCGAAGTGAAGCACTATAGACTTGGATGACGGATTCGACTTAGCATCCCATATTGCCTTTCTTTGAATGTCTTTTATATACTCATGGGTGATATACTTTTCGACGCAATCTCTTGCCAATTTGATAAATACGACTACACTGAGCGTTTTCTTGATCAGATCTCCCAATTCCCACGTTGCAATTTCTATTTCTTCCTCGGGATCGAGGTGTAGTGTACGCGCACTTAGAATCTTCGCTCCAGGGCATTTCTTGCACTCCTGGAGCATGCAGGCTTCTGATGAGTTGGCGCACATGCAAAGCGCAGTGATGTCCTTCTTAGTGAAATGTATTGATGAGGTGTTGTTTATTGATGCTAACAGCAGTTCGAAGTTCGCACAATGTGCGCACACACATTGGTCCCGGTACGGAGCAATCTTGACCCATTTTGGGCGCAACGTATAAAATTTTGTTAGACCAAGCTTGATATCTGGATGAGCTTTCATCAAGAGAGCATACGATTCGCGAATAGAGCGAGTCATGTAGCGTTTGACAACACACTCCTTGGTTCCCGATATGTTTACGGTAACAACATCTTTCTTGTTTGGGCTTTGGATGGAGCAGTCCATCTCATCTTCTAAAAAGTAGCGGAGAGCGGTCGCAACATCCGATTCTTTCAGCTTGTTTGAAGTGTACGGATCGGGAAGCGTCCATACTCCGTCAGCTGCCTTCAGCTTCCTCGACTTGTCAATCAAATACTTCGTAGCCGCAGGAACAGCATTCAGTATTTGTTGCTTCGTCATTTCGTTCGGAAACAACGTCAGCAACTGACATTTTTCCTTGATCGAAGTGCTTTTCTCGTAATGCTGTTCGAACGTTCGCTTCCCATTCTGCGCACATTTTGTTAGAAGACGTCTTATTAAGTTCCTCCTCTGGCACATCATATGCGTCACTGATCTTGCGCCGTAGTTTTGACTTCACAGCATCCTCGACTTGGCTCTGCTTTCTTCCGGAGTATGAGCGAAGAGATCTTTTTCGCAATTCATCTGGCATTCTGAACGGCGACACCTCTATATCCAGTGATGATACGCACTTGTTAAGTTCGATGACAGATGCTGCCTTGTCAACATAGTCACTGTCTTTATCCGAGGGTCCAGCTGTTCCTGCTTCCAGGTAGTCAGAAACGCGGGATGATAAATACCTGAAGCAGTTCATGCACAGCTCGTCAGTCTCCAGGATGGGCACAGGGCAAGGATCCAAAATTCTCCTGAGTGAGTTCAAATCCAGAGCGGTGACACACTTGAAGTCCTTATTGCGTAGAACCATTTTCTTGTGCCGGCGTTGATAATCGGCACAATAAACGCGGTCCGCACTGAACGCTTCCGCCATCGCTTTGGGGGATCGTGGCACTCGAAGTTGAGAAAGCGCTTTCCTGAGTCTGACCGATCTCAACAGTATACCAGTGTGCTCGGCCAACCAGCCTTTTGAACGTTTTTGTATTTTCTTTCTCTCCTTTGGGATGGTACCGCCAAGCGACTTCCCGACCCTTCTTCCCTGATGCGAGGCCGATAGCTCTTATCGCGAAGGTCACTAGAGGCGATAGGGAAACCTTGCAAGGGAAAGAGCCCAAGGGCCGCGGCTCGCTCGCTATTTCGTAAAAAAGCCGGGAGGAGCTTTACAGCGTTTTCTGAGCGCGATGGGAGGAAAAACACATACATTTATCATCGTCGATCTTTGGCCCTTGATTGGGTTGTCCTCTCAACTTTGCCACTCAGTGCTTGGTGAGATGACTGGCAGTCTCGCGAAGGAAATAAAGAAAAAGAAACAAATAAATATTGCCATATTTACAAACTGCTTCGAGGGCTGTTCAATGTGAATATCGCCCTCGTTATGCTCTAGAATTATTCATGGGAGTATTATTGCCACCACAACTGACTGCCTCGAACATTACACACACATTCCACTCGTTGTAAACCCGTAGTCGGAAGGTACTGTTCTCTAGCATCTGTAGAGGCGCAAAACTCTAGAAAAATAATTTTAGAACCCACCAGTTGTTTGCAGAGTAAAATAAAAACGTAAAAAAATCAAGATTGGCAAATGAATAAAAATGATTCTGTTTTTTATCAACATGAACTTTGCATTTAAAATTTGCAATTTCGCATTTAAAAATCTAGGTTTCTACAGGAACTGTATGTTACTCTAATGTTTTACAATATTATACTTTGATATTTCTAACGTAGTATAGATTATGTAGTGCATAGGGTTTAGGCTTGAGACCTCTCCAATCGTTGCACCGGCGAAAGTTGTCTGAAAACCCGCTTCCGACAGTTGCGATTTTATAGTGTTTAGACGTGTGGAATTGCGAACTTGTTATTATACGCCTAACGACATTAATGTCTTCTATTTGGGCATTTATTCAACGTCCCTTAGATTAATAAAATAAAGAATAAAATATACAGCTATAACCCATAAACCCACCATCAGTATTTTTTTAGCATATTTAGAGGGCTTAAAACTCAAAACTAGTGCATATACCTGTAACGTAATGTATGCTGGCTAAAAGAAAAGTGTAAAAAAAAACGCGACGCAAAAAAATAAAAAATTTTTTTTTCTACAGCGTGTTCAAATTGAACAAAAAGTGAAAACCTTTTCTGTTTCATAATTTATTTCTCATTACTGGTACCTGATTAAGGCACAAACTTTACATAATGTGGAAGGCAATGAAAGGTTCTACACGTGGTATTATTTTAAAAACAAAACTAAACATAGTCGACTAAAAAAAATCCGCAATTTAGGTCACAGTTGTTTGCGGAGGCATGTTTGGGGATTTTTTACAAAGATTGGAGCGACGAATATTAAATAGTAGTTATAATGTGGTCTTACCTACTTGCATACATATCACACTAAAAAATATAGATGCTCTCTTTTGAATACTTTGAGATTGAGAGTGGTTCAAAAACGCCACACACGAAAATCGTCAAATCCCACCATCGGCATTTGCTCTTTTTTAGCATTTTTAGAGGCTTAAAACTCAAAACCAAGGCAAATACTATTAACGGAATGTATTTTGGCTAAAAGAAGGGTGTGAAGAGAACGCAACGCGAGAAAAGAAAAAATTAAAAATGTTTTTTTTTTTATACAGCGTGCTGAAGTTGAACGAAAAGTGAAAACCCTCTCTGTTTCATAATTTATATCTCAGTACTCGTACAAAATAAAAACACAAACTTTGTTTAATTTGGAAGGCAATGAAGGGTTCTACACGTGGTAATATTTTAAAAGCGATACTAAACATAGTCGACTCAAAATAAAATCCGCAATTTAGGTCACAGTTGTTCGCGGAGGCATGTTTGGGGATTTTTACAAAAATTGGAGCGACGAATAATAAATAGCAGTTATAATGTCGGCTTACCTACATGCCTATATATCATACCAGAAAAATATAGACGTTCTCTTTCGAATACTTTGAGGTTGAGAGTGATTCAAAAACACCACACACGACAATCGTCAAAACCTCGTAGTTCTTTCCCGCTTCTTTGAGATTTTGTTTCTCAGAAACTAAACATGTCAGAACGTTAAAATAAAAAGGATTGTTCTTCTCTGAACATGCGCCACGAAATATAAAAATTTGAAGCAAAATAAAAAATACGACTGCCACTCGTTGCCTGAATCCAAATGAAACCGCCCAGCTATAAAGATTGTGAATACTATGAATATTATAAGTTTAAACAGGTTTTTCCTCTCCTTAACTTTTCATCAACATCAGGCAGGTTTCCTTCCAGATGCCTCCGCATCTTCTGCACTTCGTTTAAGTCTGATTTCTGTTACCGAGTTCCATCAGACGACAAACGTTTTCTACTTTTGTGAATCACCAACACTCTCATCGCAGTGTCGTGCGTTCTGAAGGAACTCTAGAATCGTTGCCGATGTCTCCATGTGTTTTGTTTGCCAGTCGTAAGGTCGTGAGGTCGCAGGTTGACATTCTGTTTCACATTAAAAATATCAAAAATACCGGTTGAGCGATTTTTGTGCAATTGTGTGATCTGCCTATACTCATGCTGGAACGCTGGTCTCAAAAGTAGTTTTTATTGTACAGTCACCGATGTAGCTGTTCTCTACAATAACGTGTTGTTCCCTCCCCGAGAGCGATTGGACTATTTTGGGAAGGGCTGAACGGCTGAACAGGCTTGAAATAAGACGAAAAGAAAGCACGTAGGTATATGTACAGTTTGGAATATTAGCACTGAGGGAAATCAGACAGAACTGCTGATGTCGCGCTAGGTAAATTTTCTTTCCGCTATAGCCGGAGAGTTTTTAGTGAACTATCGGCCCGTAGCAAACTCACAAAACCTACCTGCCAGCGTTTTATTTTTTTATTTTTTTATTTTTATGTTATAGCAATTTCCAATCTACACATCACTACTAAAGAACTCATTTTTATAAATCGCTCAGGCTGTTCAGCCCCTTTACTTAAAGAAAAAAACCAAGTTCGTGCTGTTTATTTTAATTAAATTGAACCCCAGATTGTTGGATGGAGCTTGAAGCACGTTTCAATTTCAAATGAATTTTATAATCCAATCCTCGATGCGAAATTTACGAGCTCTTAAATTATAAGGCTAACCCTAATTATAGCACGCTGACCATCGTTCTGAAAGTGAGGACTTCGGAGAACCAAGTGCTAAGCGACATTGATGTCGCTTTTGGGTTCGACAGAGCCACTCGCCACAACAACCAACCAATATATCCGAGGGCTTTCATAAATTTCGTTTTATCGGCATAAAAAATGGAAAAAAAACGGAACAAAACAGGCATCAACATGAGCGTGCGTCCCTCTAGTTTCCGTATAGTATAAACATCGCATGCAATAGTAGCTCGGAACGCCGATAGGGAGTCAAACCAAAAATGGCACCGCCCGTTGGTGTCAAGCACATCGAGTGATCCGATTTTTTCATTTGAAGGGAAGAAATGCCAAGGATATTCATTCCAATCTGGGAGCGTTGTTGGGGGACAGCACTTCAGTTTATGACACTTTGGTTAAATGGCGCAGACGCTTCCACTGTGGCCAAATAAAAGAAAACCATTTCAAAGACGGCGACCAAGTGATTGCTGAAGTGGAGCGATTCCTGAACACTCAAGACGAGGAGTTCTATAACAATGGCCTCCGGCATGTGGTGCATCACTAGAAAAGGTGGGTAACTTTTGGTGGCGAACATGTAGAGAAAGTCTCAACTCCTACTCGAGTTTGATTGCTGAATCTCTATTTCTTCGTGACAATAATACGAACTTTATGAACGCCGCTCGTATATATATCTTTTATTGGTCGCAGTGAGTGTTTGTTGTCTTGGCTTGCATGCAATCATTCTCTAGGAGCGCTTTTTTGCCTCTGGAAGCCGTAAAAAAGCGTCTTCGTGCACAAACTGTTGGAGTTGACAGAACTACAGTGGTATTTGTTTTTTATGTGTTTTTTGTCCCTAGGTGCGCATAATGTTGACATCGGTTGCTATAAAAACAACATCACGATTAAAAGTAGCTCATTGAGGCGCCGTAACCTTAACTGTGTGTCTTTGCAGTTAAGGCGGTTCACACAGAGCCATATTCTTACGTTTTTTATGTTACTTGTTAGTCACGGTGACATTCGTGTATATAATGTCGCGTGCCAAGCTATCTTCTTTAATCACTAGCCACGCTGACTATGAAGCTTCTATGTCTCAAAGACTTTTACGGATGCTTTCGTATTGTTCCGTTAGAAAAACGGGGCTATCTGAACCAGCCCTATGTCGGGTATCGGTTGTAAACTGCGTGCCTCGCGCATTGGTTTCACTCCATTTCACAAATGTCTGCAGTAACGCCAATGGCACACGCGCGTGAGCCTGGCTCAAGAAAATGCCTTTGTTTGTACGGGAACTCATCGATTGGAGGCACTTTCAAAGGCGCGCGCTCGTGCTGTGCCGCTGCGTGAACTTCAGATGTGTGTGATTGTGCATAGTTTTTTTCTTATGTATGGTGGACAGCACGGCATTTAACTGGCGCGGATTCCCTGCATGCTCTTGGCGTTAGCTACGTTAGGCTGGTTCTGGGATGCTGACGTGAAACCACAATCTGAAGATGAGTGGGAATTCATGAAGTAATCACCGCACTGTGTTCGGAGATTTTCGGCACTAGTTGAAACATCCAAACGCTGTATATAGACGTCTTTTGAAAGTGTGCCCTCAGTTAGAAGCTCTATAATCTCTACAAAAATGCGAGCACAATAGATATCGTTAATGTTAAAACCCTAGAAGCTCTACTAATGACACTTCATTTGAAGCTTATGTAGTTTTAAAATTTTATTTTATGTGGTGTCACTTGTTCCTCCATTGTCCAGTGCTTCAGACCTTTTAACCATCAGTACGTGGCATTTGAAAGGGTTCTATTAAGCAGGCGTCACATCGCGACATGCTGCGCTCCAACCTGAGCAAAATTGGAAATATTTTTCCAACCACTAGAGAAAAGAACCAGATAAAGAATGTTGTGTATCTGTGGTGCCTTCTTAATAAAATTGTAGAATTGCTATTTAAAATACTGCAAACACGAACATTACAGAATGCGCTAAGAATAGTCAATGAAAAGCTGCGTGTAGGTTACCCGTTCTCCCATTTGTCCCTGTGCGAAGTCGTATTTTTGCAGAGCCGGCGACACTGGCGATGATCAGGAATCAAGAGATCAAGATAAAGCTCCGGAGAAATGTCTTTTTTTTTTCTGCTGCGGGCAACTTTAACATTTTTAGAGGACGGGAAGCATTCTTTGCGATTTAAGGTGAATAATAAAACAAATCCTGTAAATCGTGATTTGAAGTACCGAGACGCCTGAAGGTGTCTTAGATCTGAATCCTATTGTATATAATAAACCTAGAGCACACCAAAACCTGCAATAAACGCTGAGTCAGAAGGAACGAATTGAATTGGTGAAACGGCTCGATCGTGAAGGGTAGTTTTCTCTCCAACCAGTGCCACCTAGGAGCCTTTGATAAAAAAACAAAACAAAAAAACACCCTGAACCCACTTACCTGAAAACAACAAAATGGAGGCAAAAGCTCCAAACACTATGATGAAAAACAGGAGGCCAACAATAATGAGTATATTCTTTTTTGTACCTGAAAGAAAAGAAACAAATACTGTGTTTCTGCCCGGAAGTTTGAGAGATTACAATTTCGGACTAAATCTAATCTGCATATTGTTTAGCACTGTGGTAAACCTTCCACGACAGTTTTTATCTTTAACACTTTGTCGTCTGCATTAGGTGAAAGTGTTATATATATATACAGGGTATTTCAGAGAACTCAGGCCGAATCGCTCCTGCGAAAACTACTCATCGCAACGAAAAAAGGCTTGTGGCGTTTTGGTCCTGGGCCAGGGGCCCATTTAAGAAAATTATTAAAGTCCGGGATAATTGGGTTGTTAATTATTTTCGCGTAATTAATTTTTTAAATATTGTGTTTCAAGGGCGTGGTTTCAATTAGAAAATTGCTCAGCATCGTCGAAAAACACTAAATTAACAAATTGCAGAACGATAGAAGGCACGCGAAGCATTTTACGGCTTTCTGAAAAACCGCACAAATTCGACGGGTTTTTAAGTTTCGGTTTGTTATCGGAGCGCATCTCGGCCCCGGCGGCACCGCGCCCCGTGAAGAGATAGTGCAACCAGCCTCTGCTGCGTCGCGCGATGACAGCGCAGCAGAGGTTGGTTGCACTATCTCTCCACGGGGCGCGGTAGCTGTCGGGGCGGAGATGCGCTCCGATAGCAAACCGAAACTTAAAGACCTGTCGACTTTGTGCGGTTTTGAGAATGCCGTAAAATGCTTCGCGTGGCTTCTATCGTTCTGCAATTTGTTGATTTAGTGTTTTTCGACGATGCTGAGCAATTTTCTAATTGAAACCATGGCCTTAAACACAATATTGAAAAAAGGTAATTACGCAAAAAATTAACAACTTAATTATCTCGGACTTTAATAATTTTCCTAAATGGGCCCCTGGCCCAGGACCAAAACGACACAAGCCTTTTTCGTTGCAATGAGTAGTTTTCGCAGGAGCGATTTGGCCTGAGTTTCTGAAACACCATGTATATATATATATATTATGGCGCACCGTGCATTCGCGAGGGCGCTCATCAAACCAACCTGGCAAAAGTGCCGCGGAGCACCTAAGCAGTTGCCTCGCCTCAGACACGATCACATGGTCGTGTCGCCGCGGGGTCGATCGGGATCTCGAATTCGGCTCCCGACGTGCCGCTTTCTCTCCTAGCCACTGGATGGCGCTGCAGGCGCCCCATGGCGGGCGAGGAGAAACCTCCTCGCCCATCGGTCGATATTGTCGGGTAACCTGGAGGCAAGAGTCTCTTAGGATTCCGGCCGGCGCTCAAGATAGGCAAGTGGAGGCAACTGCTCTCGGGCAATAGCGGGACACGAGGCCTAGGGGCCCTCTTTGTGTTAAGCTTTGGGCTTAACGTACGTTTGTAAATATTTGAGTAATGTCACGTGTGTTTGTAGTATAGATTGAGTGTTTTGTAGCGTTGTGTTTTTATGTACCAATAAACGGGGAGCGGAATCCCGCTCCCGTGAAAGAACCAGGCTGGACTCGGGTTGTTGACGGACCACGTGGGGAACGGCGTATCGGCGGTGGTACGCGAATTCCCACAATATATATATATATATATATATATAACGGCATGGTGGGGAGAGAACGTAAGTACCACTTGAGTGAAAAGCAGCCAACGGAACGGCAACTACGTGTGACGTTATTCGTCGGACGTCTCGGCCGGAGTCAGGAAGGCCGGACTCCGGCCTTCCTGCGCAGAAGGGCGGGGCCGAACCTGATCCAACCAATCACCGAAGAGCAGGGTGGGGCTTCTTCCCTCCCTCACATCCGAGTGACCAATGAGAGGCCGTGGGCATCGATGGCCACGCCCAGAGTAGTTGCCGACATAGGAGGCCCCGTCCAAAGGGCATAGGCCAGTGACCAATTAAAGATCGTCGAGATCCCGCCTCGATGATAGGGGTAAAGTCACGTACGCGTGCACGCGTGCGACGCGTGCCAGACGCGTGCCAGACACGTGGGCAAGACACGTATGAGAGATGTCTTCACCAGGTGTCGACAGCCGTTGTCATCACCTGATAGTAGCCACGTGATGTCTCCGGCTTCGAACTGCGTCCGACAGAGGGCGCTATAGGATTTGAATTGTGGCGCGGGATTTGCGGGGCGTCTCACGTGATGTCACACAGGGTTCATGCTACATCCGACAGAGGACACCAGGCGCTATGGGATTTGAACTGAAGCGCGGAATATGCGGACGTCTTGCGCTGCAGTCACATGACGGTCACGTGATAATATTGGAATCGCTGCGCGTTGAACGTGTATTCGCTCAAGAAGATTCTGTGGCGGCTGGAGATCGCCCTCGGTACCTTGTGCACAGCAGTCCGACACTCTACCGCCTGAGCTACAAACACACCGCTTCCTCGACCTCTTAACTCGTACTGGTTGTCGTTGTGTCGCGCGCGCGTGTGCAATTCAGATCACGTGTTTTCCTGCTACTTGGTTTTTGCAATATAAAAAAGACTCCACAGGTTATGAATGCGTCATTGACGCAGGTCATGTGACGAAGGTCCTGTGACGTAATAATATTGAAATTTCTGGGCGCCAAAGTTTTTCGTCCTCCTATCACGTGATTTCGCGCGCGATTCAAACGGTCTTCGCGGAATCATCACCTCGTGGCGCCCCATAGCTGTTGCATGCTTACACAATGTCCTATATATGTGTTATATGACGACAGCGCACCATCATTATGGCGGTGACGCGCGTGTCCGTCAAGTCTCTTCTCGTGTTCATGCGGAAATTGCACGCTCGAGATGAGTCTGAACAAAGACATCAAAGTATATCAGTGTCCTGCATTCGTGCTGGCAATGCTTGAATGGTCAAAAGGGCTATCCAGAAAGAGCCGGTGTAAATTTGGACGGGAGTCAGACAGTGTCAAAAGATTTGAATAAGAAATGATAAAAAAACTCACTACGTGTGTGTGTTTCGCGATTAGCACAGAGCCAACAAGACTCGATGCATCACGTAAAGAACACGATTTTTTTTTCAGATTTATTATTCTTTAAAATTGTTTGCATTAACCTAACTGCGACCAGCTTCAACTACGTGACCAGCTTCAAGGCCTACCAGGAGCCCCAGCTGCCACCACGCCAGTTGTTTTACAACAAGGCTAACAACAACCAAATTTCAGCGGATGACTACCGTCATGCCCAAACCGTCTTTCAAACATTCAATTTCAAATGCCTAGGAGAATACAGTGACTACTACCTGCAACTTGACCGCCTACCTTTGGCCGACGTGTTAAAAAATTTTACGAAATTGACTTTAGACACGTAGGAGATTGATCCGTTACACTACGTTTCCCTCAACGCGCCCAGTCTTGCCTGCGCACTTAAACAGACTGGAGTAAATCTGGAGCTACTCGACGATGTGTATGCGTATATCTTCATCGAAGCAGGTCTGTGAGGAGGAATAGTTCAATGTTCTATTCGTAACGCGAGGGCTAACGTGCCAGGAACCGCATGTTTCGATCCCGACACTTTGGTTTCTCAAATTTTAGACCTTGACGTAAACGGCCTGTACGATTCCAGTATGCGACAACCCATTCCGTGCGCAGATTTTCGCTGGCTAGACCGCGAGGAAATCGACGCTCTTTAATTCCATCAGGTGCCCGATGACGCGACCGAGGGTTACATTTTAGAAGTGGACCTTGACTACCCTCAGGAACTACACGATTGGAACGCGGACTTTCCCCTGGCTCCCAAGAAACGAGGAGTCCCCCTCTAATGGCTGTCACCCTATCAAAAAGCGCTGTGTCCAAACATTTCACCTACCCCAGCGAGAGTCTGAACAAAAGCTGCTTCTCACCTTTTACTCGAAACGAAATTACGTCATACAGTACCGAAATATCAAGCTTTATCTGAAGTTGGGTTTACAACTAAAGGTCATTCATTGCGTTTTGCAGTTTTCGCTGAGTGCATTCCTAAAATATTTCATCGACTTCAACCACAACCTTCGAAAACAGGCGACAAATACTTTTCAATAAAACTTATCTAAGCTCATTATAAATTCAATTTATGGCAAGACAATCGAAGACCCACGTCAGTACCAAACCGTTGTCGTTAGCGTGAGCTAGGACGAAGTGTTGAAAAACCTGCATAAGCCTAACCTCAGACAGTTCGCGGCAATCAGCCCGACCGTGGTTATCTTTAGTATTTCCCAAAGAACCCTAAACCTGAACGAACCCGTGTACGCTGGTTTCTCTATCCTAGAGATGTCCAGACTGGTAATGTACGATTTTTTCTACAAGCAGGTCAAAGCGCGTTTTTCCCGACGCTCGCGCAGCGAATAACGACATGGACTCGGTCATCCTCCAAATCACCGACCCGGATGTAGACTCGAAGCTCGTGACGCTTGCCTAAACTCACCTGGATACTTCCAGTTACCCACCCGATCATCCCTTGTTCTCCTCGGCAAACAAAATTGAACTAGGAGTGTTCAAAAACGTGTTCCCAAAATATCACAATTTTGGATTTGTTCGTTTAAAACCAAAATTCAATTCGATCAATCTAGCCTTTAGAGAGCACTACGTGAGGGCGAACGAAGTGAAAAGATGCGAGTCCCATAAGCTAACCTACGAGCTCTATGTTCAAACTATAGAGCAACAAACTCTGCCGATGATCACGCAGCGGAATATCACTCTAAGTTGTGCGAAAACAAGAGTGTTGTCGTGGAGAAAATAGGACTGAACCCGTTTGATAACAAGCGCTTCATCGACGATGGTGGCGTTTCAACTATTTCTCTGGACACTGACACTTTTGACACCCTCTAGCTAAAGATGCGCAAAATGGCGTACAAATTTGGGAAGCTTTTTTTTTTTTTAAGAATGAATATTAAGTATTTGTGTAGATAGAGGGTTGTCTAAAGAGCCATTTTTACAATTTCCATGAAGAGCAATGTTTTTTTGTTTTTTTACCGAGTGTATAATATTTGTATAAAGAGCTGTCGCGCGCGCTGATCTATTTCTGCATGTTTTGAGAATTTATAGTCTTAGATGTATGCGTATTGAATAAAAGTGAAAAAGATCTATCCTCGCTTTGTGTCATTTTTGTCTTTCTTTGAAAACCGGGTTACAAAGCAGGAGAGCTTTAACGAGGGAGAAGAAAATTGCTTGCGTACGAGTACGGAAATGTTTCTGTCGTTCCGTCGGTAGTCACTCGAGGAGAAGGTTTGGATGCACTCGCGGAGCGGTACACCGCAACACAGGAGCGCACCGTCGTATAGACAGTAAAGTCCGCAAGTGTGCGACATCGCCCCTTGAATTATTCTCTTGGCGAAGAAGAATCTCGCTGCGTTTCCAAAGAAGTCGTAAGATTCCTCGTGAATAGGAATCATACCGAAATCGTCAAAATAACTAATTGCGTTGTCCTTTGGGTATACGTAGAGTTGCCTCGATGTCCCTCTGTTTAGGCTGATGCCATCATTTGTAGTACCCGATTGCGACAGCACGCGCTCACAGGAAAAACACAAAGAAATCGCAGGAAACAAAATGTCGCTGTAGCACAGTCAACGCCACGAGCGCGTGCAGGACACGCTCTTTCTACTGCGCTTAAGAGCAAAAATCAAAATAAACTTTAGAAACAAAATGGCCATATGTCATCACCCCAAGCAAAGCGCACATGAAGGCACCCTAGGTATACGTAGAAAAGAACCCAGTTTTCACCGAACAAAGACCTCGGTGCCATATTCACTACGTAAAGAGCGGGTGACGCTGTTTCTTGACAAATCTCGTCGCAAGCGAATGTGCCACGAAACCAGGGACTCGTGCGAAGATTTCCGGCGAACATTGGGTAAATTTCGTATTCTTCCATTTCAACCGGCAAACTTGACGTTTCTCTCCTTGTCAATTTCCAAAACGCGAGGCGTTTCTGACAAAAAGATAATGGTAATGGCTTTAGTTAGACCTTGCTTCAAGGTCAAGGTGAGTCTCATGTTCGCCGTGGAGATTGGACAACGACTCTGCTGTTCCCTGTCCGGAGTCAAAATGTAGTAGAGCAGAAAGGAGTCTTTTGAAAAGGCACCTTTACAGTAGGGGACGTCTCTTTGATTGAGTTGGTGTTGGAAGCTCATATAGGCCTTCATGTACAGTTCTTGACCAAAATCAAACTTCTCCGTCTACTGACATCCACCCACATCCAGGACCGCCGTTTTCCAGTTGAAGTGTTCAAGGTTGAAGGGGTCGTCCTCTCGACTTCCGTGAAACGCCTCGCTCTTCACGAAAGCGACGAGGAGCTTTGACGGCACTCGATGCGGATAGAGATCGTCGAGAACAATGTGCGACACACCAGGAGAAACGGTTCTGGTCTTAATCTCCACCCCACGTAGTAGGTGAGTCGTGGGAGAGGACTGCAGACATCTTTCGATGCCCACAAGCACCGTCGGGGCCACTTGCACGTGTCGAATGTAGAGCACAACGCGAGGAAGTTAGACGACGTGTTTCTGGGGAACCGTCGAAGCGACCAAGTGCCTGAAATTTTCGGTATTTTGCCGCAGCGCGATGCGAATATCTACCCCGTTCAAGAGAAGCTTGTACTGGTGACATATTTCACTCATAAGAGGACAGAACAAACCACAGAGCGTACATCTTTCAATTTTTTTTGAAAGAGAACATTAGGCCCTTAGCATCGGAGGGAACGACGAGCTTTTCAGACGTATTTACCGTTTTTGTTTTTTGTACAACATCGCAGAAAGAGCGTGATCCCTACTGACCTGGTTTGCGTCCAGGGGAATAATAAGATAGGAACGATAAGCAGATTTTTTGTACTGGCATACAAAAGTTTGATTAAGATACACGTGTAAGTATTAAAAGAGGAAGCTTCCGAATGCCTGAAACGGTATGACCTTATCGTACGTGACACTTCCGTCCAACGCGGTGGTGCTCGCGCGATTGCCATTGGCTAGCAAAATTTTTGTCTGGATGTGCAGAGAGCTTGATTTCAGATCGTAGAAGTGAGGTCCTAGAGACGGAACGTGAAATTCTAAGACGGAAGGGGGTGTTGTCTTGGCGACCAGAAATAATTCAATATATTCAGACTTTTCAAAAGCAACAGACGTAGGTGGAAGAGGGAACAGATCGAGCTCTCCGCTGGTGCACAGACAGGAACGCTCGTGGAGGGTAAAAATATGGCCCGTCATTTTTTTAGGTTTCGAAAAAGTTATGCACGACCTTTCGCTTCTTTTGCCGTCCAGAAACTGAAAAAGACTCGGGCGGACGCCTTTCTTTGATGCCCTCCGCCAGACTGCAGCTTTTGGAGAAACTCGTCTCTGGTGCCTCGATACGTGCGCCCAATTCCCTTCTTTACGGCGTCGTTCAGCGAGGAACCCTGCCTCATTCACTCTGTGATTATTTTACCCGTGGACACTAGTTTTCGACCCAGGTACGGGGCCACTCGCTTTGTAAACACTGGCGATAGCCTCTGATAAATGTCCGACAGTAGTCTGCAACCCACTTGGAACAGGGGCCCGGACAGAAAATGCGTGAGCGGTCTTTCTCCAGAACCCGAGAAATGTTCTAAACAGCACGGTGGGGACTTTACGTGCGCTTTTTTTTTAAATGAAGAGTGGCTGCAACGCGACCCGATCCAACAAGAAATGGGATTAGCTTTTTCTCTCGCCAAAAAGCTCGAGAAAATTGGTGCTGACTTATTTTACGACAACCTTTGTAGATTATGTTATATTGAAAGAATATCATATAATTTCGTTTTGTTTTGACACTACGAATGGCACGACGTCTCAAGAGAGGGGCTTTCACGTCGCCGACGTGATCTGCTTCTATGATATCACTATAGGTAAAAATGTAATCGGTGGGAAATAATATGACATCACGGTGTAGCATCGAAAGAGAAGTGTACACGCTTTTCTGACCAAAACCAATCATGTGGGATAATTGAGCGTTGATTAAAATATAACTACTGTGGTGCCACTGTAACTCTTCGACTTCGTTATAACGAAACAATATTTTCGGGGAACTGAGTTAAAATAAGACTGGTACGCGCTGCTTATCGCGCTGATGAGATCTTCTGGCGATTCATTGAAGCCCTTGAGGATCTCAATTCGATCCTGTGGCATCACGTGCTGAACCTTCCTCAGCTCTACCTCCTGATCGAATGTATCTTCCTCCACGGGGCTGCCTTCCACGAGCTGAGCTATCGCAAAACGATCTCTGCAAATCCGAGTTTTTTCGACAATGTAGGGGACAAGTGCAGTGTGTTGTTTATCTGGAAGGTTATAGAGTAGCATTTTCCTCTTCGCTCGAAAATCGTCTTGCGACCAGAAAGCTCTGACAGCGCGCCTTTCACCAGCGCGATAAAGTCTTTCTTTGGTTGTATTCAGGTTTTGGGTGCCTTCCACTTTCCCGGCATCCGTAGGCCTGACCAAGTACAGCTCGTTAGATGGGCTCGTCACATTCTTGATGCTAAATGGGAAATTCAGTTCTTTCAGGGCTAGCTCGTACGGTTCGTTTAATATAATTGGTTAAGACAATTGTACTTCGATCTTGCTTAAATTATTATCGTGAACAATTTCCAACGAGGCATTCGAGATGAGATTCACTTAAAACTCATCCCTCGTTTTTCTTCTTCGCGACCGATCTGTACGTAGGTCGATAGCAGACTGACCGCACCGCTATCAGGTCCAGTATTTTCTTTAGCAACGCGACAAACCGCGGGAGAGAGAGACATGCACACATAGTCATCTTAGGTTTAGTTATTTTATTTCCACGAGTCTAGAGTATCCGCGGCGATCAAGCGATATCGAAGAACATCGGTGGACAGGGAATGCATGTTGGTGGCTTCACTGTAGTGCTTACAGTGCATCGCGCGTTTGGTGGTCTTCAGCGGATCCGAGAGGAATTCCACCACGTCCGTCGTCTCCGATGCG